>DWJN01003020.1:0-14272 GCA_018248895.1 Carystus phorcus
CAAACGTCTTAAATAGCTAATATAATAATTTTAACGTAATGATAATTTAATTAATGATTTATAAACAAAACCTTACACTCGACCATCCTGATCACGTGTATGTCCTCATACACGGCCCTGTTGGAAACCTTACACTCGGTGCACTTACTAAGGCTACTTGGTACAGGACTTACAGAATATATATTTATACATCTAGTGTAATGAAATTAATGATTTGATTTTATTATAAATTATTTAAAATTATTTTGACATAATTTAACTTTATCATAATGTACATTTCATTCAACGAGTTTAGATTAATATAATCATTATTGATAGCTATATTGTAAAAAGAAAAATATGTATATTGTAAAAAGAAAAATAAATAAAATACATGATGTGTAAAATGTGTAAACAATTGAAATTAAACATAATCAAGCGATATAAGATTGTAACAAAATAAATATACATTTGACGTGATAAATCAAGTATCAATAGTGATAATTAATACATAAATATTTCATACTTATCTCAATTCATTGCAAAAATTAAAGTAATCATTAAAACAAGTCAAGTAACGAACTCCTTGTTTTCGTTCTTGATAACCCTTTTATACTATATAGTCAAGTAGCGACTGTATCCACAGTCGCTCTTGATAACCCTTTAATTTAGTACTCTTACTAAATAGTCAAGTAGCGAGTGTCTCCACACTCGCTCTTGATAACCAATTTATGTTTAACATGTAATAGTCAAGTAGCGAAATAATCCATTTCCACTCTTGATAACCCTTCAACAAACACTTCAAGCAGCGAACCAATTCATTTTCGCTCTTGATAACCAATCTTATGTTTTAACAACTTCAGGTATCGAAAACATCCTTCATCATTCTCGCTCCTGACCTTGAAGTAATAAGAGTAACTTTGTATCTTTACAATTTAAACAAAAACTATCCATAATTATACAAGTTCTTGTCCTTGACATTTGCCTAATATAATATAATGTCCTCATATCCTCTGAACCCAAATAATTTAATATATATATCATCGTTAGTCACAATCATCCACTGTCTCCATGTCATCATCATTTGGATCGAGCTCTAAGGATGCTATGTGTATCCAAGGTCGCATACGGTCTGCAGCCACAGTTGTCTTGTGTCTATTCTTAGTTCCGGCAAACCCAGGTATAGGTGCAATTTTGTATCTATCGTGCCCTAAAATATTTATTACTTTAAATGGCCCTTCGTAATTTGGAAGAAGTTTTGTGCTTTTCCCATCATTTTTGAAAGCTGATTTCGCGATTTTTACAAGATCCCCCTTTTTATAAATGTATGCAGGCTTCCTCCCTTTGTCATAATACTCCTTTTGTTTTATTTGTTCGGCATCAATCCTATCCTTTACATCGCTACGTATTGACGGTAGATCGCATGGTTCCCGAATTAGGTCTGTTATTTCATTTAGCATTGGATTACTTTCACTGTCCATTATTGTGCCAAACATAACTTCAGCGGGCGCCTTACCTAGAGTCTTTTGTACGGTATTGTTAAGGCCCCATTGAATTCTACCTATTTTAGTGTCCCAATCTTTTTCATCGTTATTTAGATTCTGTGCCGTTAGAGAGTCTAAAATAGTCCTGTTGTAGCGTTCGACCTGTCCATTGGCCCTTGGACTTGCGACTGCATTTAATATATGCTTTACACCTCTATCCAGACAAAACCTATTGAACGCATGTGATGTGAAACAACTGCCCCTGTCACTAATAAGTCTATCTGGTGTCCTAAAAGTGTCAAAAATGTCCTCTAAAACCCTAATAACACCTTGAGTTTTGGTATTCTTGACTGCTTTTATAAACACGAACTTAGTAAAAGAATCCACGGTAACCAGCAGGTGAGTATGGCCCCTTTTGGACTTAACAAATGGTCCCAGGTGGTCAACATGCAAGGTGTGAAACGGTATTCCCACTTTATCAATAGGATGCAGCAGTCCCTCGTGTGTAGTTGCGGTTCTCTTAGCGTAAGCACATTCAATACAGGAACTAACGTATTTCTTTACGAACCGGGACATTTTTGAAAACCAATAATGCTTTTTAATACGCTCCAATGTTTTTTCAAACCCGATATGCCCTATGTCATCATGATTTAACTTACACACTTGCCATCTCGCGCCTTTGGGCACAACCCACCTAATATTAGTCTTATCTCCGTCCAAATATCTGAATAATTTATTATCTTTAATTAAATAATTTTCCTTGATGTAATCAAGTCCTTTCGAATCTAATTTAGAATTTAGAATGTCACGAATTCTTTCCAATTCTGTATCCCCGAGTTGTAGAGTAAGGAGCCAGTCCTCGTTGTTAATCATGAACACACCAGGACATTGTATAGTGCTTTCGGCCAATGCGTCCGCTACCGGGTTTCTCGATAGAGCATCTGCATGAGCCATCCGTGCACCGGCTCTATATTCTACGATACAATCAAACTCCTGTATTGCAAGCCACCATCGTGCTATGCGAGGAATAAGATCACGCTTTTGAAATGTGGAACGGAGCGCACTACAGTCGGTGATAATTTTGAAACTCTTCCCCAGAAGGAAAACTCGAAATTTCTTTAGAGCACAAATTACGGCTAAAGTCTCAAGCTCGTATGAATGAAAGTTCTTTTCCTCTGGAGAGGTCTGTCGACTGTAATAGGCGACTGGTCGAAAGCTTTCAGAACCACCAGAACGTTGCATCAAAATAGCACCAAGACCTATTTTGCTAGCATCTGTGTGGAGCTCAGTCTCCGAGGAATAATCGTAAATAGAAAGAATCGGCCTTTTGGTAAGCACAGCCTTCAAGGTCTCAAAAGCTTGTTGCTGTTCGTCTAGCCATTCCCATTTCGCGTCCTTTTTCAATAGTTTTGTGAGGGGAAAAGCTAATTCAGCAAAACTTTTTATAAATTTCCTAAAGTAGCTAACTAAACCTAGAAACTGGCGTACGGTATGTACGTTACTGGGTCGGGGAAAATCAGTGACACATTTTATTTTTACCTCGCTTGGACGCATACCAGAGCTGCTGATCTCATACCCTAAATAATCGATTCGGTTTTGCAAGAAGCTACATTTTGCGAGGTTTAGTTTAAGGTTAGCATTATCTAGGAGCTGCAATATCTCTTCAAGTCGTGTCAAAACTTCATCTGGATCCCGTCCGTAGACCAGTAAGTCATCTATATAAACCGTGGCTTTTTCAAAACGAGCAGGTCCCAAAACGTGGTTCATCATACGCTGGAACACAGCGGGTGCGTTAGCCAAACCAAACGGTACGCGATTGAACTCATACTGACCATCTGGTGTGACAAATGCTGTGCGATGTTTATGATGTTCAGCAATTGGAACTTGATAGTAACCTGACATAAGGTCCAAAGTGATAAACCATGCTTGGCCAGATAGTCGAGCTATCTCGTCCTCGATTATCGGCATTGGATATCGTTCTTTTACCGTAATGGAATTCAACATTCTATAGTCAACACACATACGCATGCTTCCATCCTTCTTCCTTACTAAGATAATAGGGCTGGCGTAGTTAGAGACAGATTCCCTGATTATCCCCGCATCTAACATTTCATCTATCATATCGCGCACCTTATGACGTTCATGATGTGAGAGCCTATACGGTCTATATACCACCGGTAGATCACTGTTTAACTCTATTACCATTTCTGTAGTATTCGTACAACCTAATTCTGTCAAATTAAAAGCGAAACAATGTTCGTAACGTCGTAGCAACTCAAATAACTTTATTTTATATTCTTCAGGCGCTGATTCACCAAATTTAATTTGACATTGTTCGATTTGATTTACATTACTGATATCACATATAGTACTATTATAAATAGGTAAAGCGGACTCTGTTTTATCGACGACCTCAACTCTCTCTGCACGCGAGAACACAAAATCTTTATGCAACGAGCATGGTATAGAACATGGCACGACTGTCACATTAAGAAAGCCATTTTTAACATAGTGAACCCCACCAAGGATGACATACTGGTCGTTGGGCTTTCCCACAATATTATTGTTTATTAGAACATGTCCGTCAAATGTTAAGTCCACGGCGGTCCTGAGACTCGCCGCTCCATATAAAACACTATGTCCCAATATCCTAGCTTGGACTTGAGTACTTTGATCATTACCCAAACAGTAGGATGGTACCTCCGTGCCTATATCTAAGAACTGTAACTTGATCGCATCTTTAATTACAACGATATGTGGTTGTTCCGAAAATGTCTGCCCGACAAGTACTTGTTTGTCGAGCAACCGATCTTCTACAACCTTGCATATCACTACAGCAGTTACGCCGTCTATCGTTAACTCAAGTGACACGGAACCTAACGATTTTACTAATCCGTTTCCAAATCCTTTCATTAGTGAAGAAACATTATCATGTGAAACGTTTAATTTGGTGACAGTAGATTCTCCCACAAGAGTAACTTCGCTACCAAAGTCTACAAACGCGTCCAACGTCATGCCATTAATGATCACATGTTTGTTATATTTATTGTTGGGATTAGAATTTGTTATACTCATAGTCTTGGAGATACTGTTAGCCTTTGTGGTCTGATTATCACGATTATTATTCCTTATTCGGCAATTCTCGGTTGTGTGACCTATTCTGTGACAGGTATCACACTTAACCAATGGCTTTGGGCATTTTCGATACGGATGACCTCTGTCCTTGCAATTGTAACAAAATACCGACGAGTTTGTACTAAACTTATTAATGGTCTTATTATGCTGATCCTGTTCGACATGATGCTCATTGTGTTTATTTCTGCCGGGTAGCGGATAGATCTGCTCACGATTACTTAATAAAAATTGCAAAAGTTGATCAGGTTCAGAGCATCGCAGGGCTAAAGCACTGGATTTTGCAGTTTTGTCTGTTAGCCCATGAATAATACAATCTACAGCGCGCTTACCGGAGATGTCACACTGATTGATTAATGCGAGTTTTTCATAAAAATAATTTTCAATTGGTTCGTTAAACCTACTCTTTCGTCTTAACATATCCTCCAAGGATTGGCCATAATTTTGTTCACAGGGGAAAGCTTTCAGTAATTTCTCTTGCCACTCAGGCCACGTAAAAAGGATCGTATTCAAACTTTGGTACCAAATTTTGGCCAATCCCTGCAGCTTTTGCATTGAAAAATGTATTATTGTTCTTTCGTCCCAACCATAAACTGAGGCACATTCATTAACCTTTTTTAACCACACGTCCATACGTTGGTTTTTGATAGAAGGATCGAATTCAGGCAATATATTTTTATAATCAAGTTTGTTACTCGACTGTGCACACGGTTCAGGCTGAGACGTGTAATTTTTGAATGATTGAATAATCTTAAAAATGTCTTTTGATGAAAACTGAGGGCTACATGACCTTGAGCGACGCCCGGTTTGAACGTCGCGATCCAGACGCTCGTGCTGCACTGGCTGTCGTGTGCGCGACGAGCTCCTACCGTCGTCACGTTGCTCGCAGTCTGCACGTTGACTGCGACGCTCGCCATCCACGCGTCGGCTCCGTTCCTCAGTGCCTCTCGCTCGGAACGCAGCCTCTCGCTCCCTGTTGAGCGCATGCTCCATGTGACGAAGTCGCTCCCGCTCACGCTTTAGTTGCCGCTCTCGCTCTTGCAGACACCGACTGCGACTACGTTGATGGTCACTGATGCGGCTGCGGCTGCGACTGCGTGTGCGGCTTGGCCTCGAAGTGCTCTTCTCGCGGCGAGGAGTCGCCAATCGTCGCACACCAGTGTCATTGCCATCAGACTTGTCCATTTTCCCTGAAACTCAGAAATATCATTCTCATTAAGATTGAAAAGAAAAATGTTTTTAAATGTATATAACTTTTTTTTTTTTTTTTTTTTCACGTAATTATCTAATTTTAATTATAATATCAGGCCTAGATGTTGTTTTGTAAAAGCAGAGGTAAGTACCACTTCATCGATGTTAGTGCTGTGTCTGGTCTATAAATTCGTTTATAAACCATATTCACAAGTAATATTTAACACTATGTACCCACTAAAAGGAATTTAGACGAATGGTTGCGAAATGCGGCAGAATTATAGTAATCGACATTGGCATAAGGCTAGACGTTCAATTATGTTCGTGTCACACATTATAATAACGGAGGAAAATCTGGTTTTATTGTTTTTTATTTTTTCAAGGTTAAATATTTGCATAATATGTGGCCATAATCTCAAAACAATGTACGAACTTACAACAATTAAGTATACAAAACATATATTTTACTTTGTCTTTACACAAAAAGGTTATATGCACATGTTCCAAAAAAAAAAGTTTTAAACCAGATCATTATAAGAATATAGCATGTACTTACACTGTCTTGTGCACTAGCGATCCCACTTGCTGAGTTGTAAGAGTTCACAATAATTGAAACAGCCTCACGTAACAAAATCACTTTTATTTAATTTCACTCACACAATATGAAGATTACAACTACACAGTTTGACAGTACTTTTTGTAACTAATATAAGTAATCTCTTAAGTAGTCCGAACACTTCCGATCGTTGGCCCAGAATGCCCCAGCTTGTCGACCACAAGTCTCCTCCTTGCTTCTCTCGACACGTGTCGCCGGAAGTTAATGGCGCTAGTACCGATATTTTTAATTTTCCTAGCAAACGTCTTAAATAGCTAATATAATAATTTTAACGTAATGATAATTTAATTAATGATTTATAAACAAAACCTTACATAATGAACGTCTTTTTCTCAAATAACTTTTTTTTAGTTATATATTTACTTGTTATCAGGTTCTAAAACGAGATAATATAAGTGTTTTATTACTGTCAATTTTATATTAAAGTTTCTCGTGACTATCGCAATGTTTGCCATCAGTGACATTTTTAAGTATAACAGCGATAAGACGATCTACTGAAGTTTGCATCAGATGAAGGGAATATTAAGATTATTCACCTGAAAATGTTGCGTGTTTTTGTGATAGATACGTAATGCTGTGAACCATAAGAATATATTTGTAAATCAAATAATAGAAATAATATACCTACTACGTAATACTTAATCTACTCGATTAAGGCTATCGAGGAAATTAATAAATATACAAGTATTTACAAGTTTTGAAAATAGTATTTTAAGTTAGAAATTTAATAATGGCGAACAACAATATTGCCCAGTTAGATGAAGTGTTGAATAAATTAGGTTTTTTCGGGAAATACACCGTGTACAATTATGCTCTTGTTATTTTTCCTTGTTTTTTTTCGGGACTTTTCGCATCGGCGTACAATTTTGAAGCTATGGACATTAATTACAGGTAATTTTATTAGATTTTTTACCTAACAATAAAACTGATTCTTTTTACTATTATTGACGTAAAGGCTGTAACATTTTTTTAATTTTTTTTATTTCGCCACCATATAGACTATGAAATTGCTAAGTATCAGTTGTAATTATTATACGTCAGCAGAATAAAACTTGTATTTATAGTTTGTAGTTTTGAAAAAACTGAACTAAAGTATAGTAAACGATTAACAACTCTGTCAAGTTTGGTTAACGTGCAAGTATATTTCAAGCCTTTGTAAACAACAAATGTATTTTAAGTAAATAATCTGAATTATTAGCTAGACTGGGTGATTAATAGTTTATATAATAGTTAATACTAATACTATACTAATAGTTAAAACTAATAAATTTTATGTTACAGATGTGAAGTGCCAGAATGTGAAATATTAAATAATAAACTATGGCTTGAATATGCCATACCAAAAGAGAAAGGTGATTTTTCAAAATGCAAAGTTTATCAATACAATAATGAAACAGTCGGTCAATGTTCTAAAGAATCATTTGATCCAACTATAATACAAAACTGTGACACATATGTCTATAGTGATGAGGATTCTGTGGTTAAAGATGTACGTACACATTTCAGAACCAAATTTATATAATTTTTGTTTATGAATCTACTTATTTAAATTTGTTTCATGTTTGTTTTATTCAAAACATAATAATTGGCGCTATTTTCATTAATGTTAAGTTTCATAAAAGAGTTTACATAAATTGACTTGATAAAAACATTTTAAAATTTTATGTTAAAATAGTTTATAATTAAAATTATACATATTGTAATCTTTTTTAATTTGTTCTATTTCAGTTTAATCTCGGATGTCAGAATTGGAAAAGAACTCTAATAGGAACTATACACAATGCTGGATATTTTATAGCTTTGCCACTCACTGGTTTAATTTCTGATAAATATGGCCGGACGATTGCTTTATCATTGTCATCTCTCATGAACGTTATATTTGGTATAGCTAGATCTTTCTCAACAAGTTACAATATGTTGGTTACTTTTGAATTTTTGGAGTCTGCTTTAGGTGCTGGACACTTCACAACTTCGTTTGTGATGGGTAAAAATATATTTATTAATGATTTTTATAATATTTGTTCTTCAAAACAATGAAACATAATATTGCAATAATTTCGGGGTAAATATTCTTATAAGCGAAAGTGCACTAATTAAAATTCTAAATTATTTTTCAGCAATGGAGTTAGTAGGGCCAAGAGGGAGAAAATTAGGAAACGCTGCAGTAAATTTTGTTTACGCATCGGGTATATTAGTTTTATCTGGACTAGCATGGTGGCTGCAAAATTGGAGATATCTTTTGAGAATTATTTTTGCTTTACCCTGTTTGTCCATATTTTATTTTATAATACTAAAAGAAAGTCCACGTTGGTTAATAAGTAAAGGTCGCCACGAAGAAGCAATAGCTGTACTTAAAAATGCAGCAAAGATGAATAAAGTCGAAATTTCTGAAGATATGCTAAATTCTATTCGTTTAATAAATGATACTAAAGAAAATAGTGATGGAATTGAGAAACCAATAAATAATGATTCCCTTTTTTGGCAAGTTGTATCATCAAAGATTATTATGAGTAGATTAGTTATATGTTCATACATGTGGGTGAGCGGCACATTTGTTTATTATGGTTTGTCTATCAATTCAGTCTCTTTAGCTGGAAATAGTTATGCAAATTTTTTGTTGTCTTCGATAGTGGAGATACCGGCAAATTTCATGGTTTTATTGATGTTAGATAGATTAGGAAGAAAGAAAATTATCACGACAACATTTTTGTTAAGTGGATGCCTGTGCATCGGTCTATCGCTACTACCTAAAGGTTTGTATACAATTAAATATGTTTATTAAAATAGTTCTTGCCTTCGACAATAATTTATTTTTCTTAGAGAAATTTTTGCAAGTTTGGATCATGTTGATCTATGACAAAAGATTATTTTGATATTTTATAAAGAAGGTGTACTATTTATTTATTATAATATGTATGTTGTATTCTTTTTCAGATAAAAGTAGTTTGTCACTTATTATGTATCTATCAGGAAAGTTTTTTGCCACGATGGCTTATAGCACTATTTATGTGTACGTATCAGAAATATTTCCTACTAATGTAAGACAGACACTTTTAAGCTTCTGTTCGACTATGGGTCGATTTGGAACAGTTTTAGCACCTCTAACGCCTTTGCTCGTAAGTATGAATTATAGACGTCTTAAAATCTTATATTTATATTGCATGCTTTCTCCTAAATCCTATAACTTATTGTCCTCTTTCAAATTCTGTCTTGTCATCTTATTTTTTTTATTTACCGTTTATGAAATGAATATACCATGGATTGACTTAATGCCTTGAGGCATTTTCTACCAGTCAACTTTTGGTTTTGTCGAGAATATGGTGGGCATAAAGAAAATTAAGAGAAAAAAGAAATAGTACTAAAGAGAAAACGAAATAATAATAATAGCACACATTATAGTAACTTTAAAAATAATGCACGTTATATATTTATGTTCCAGTCATTTTACTACGCGAATTTGCCAGCAATATTTTTCGGGAGCGTGGCACTAGTTGCAAGTGTACTTACCTTTATTTTACCTGAAACTAATAATGTCATATTGCCAGATACCGTCCAAGAGGCTGAAAATATATCCAAGAAGAAATTAAAGAATAATAGCGTATAAATTTATTTAATACATTGTATGAGGATTTTTTATTAAATATGAGTTTCATATAATGTTGATTTTTATTAACCAGCTTTATAAAATTTTAATGTACAAAAATTAGTTGTATAACCTTAATAATGCCCTAAAGGGCTTTTGTATTTGAATCAAAATTTCTCAATATAGCTATGATGTTGGTGGACTTTCAAATGCTGTGAATGTTAAATACCCGTGAATCTTAACATTCAACTGATGCTTAAAACAACAGTTAACGAAGTTTTATAATAAAAAAATAACTTGAAAACTTCAGAAACTTGTCATTCGCAGAACTGATTCACCTACTAGACGTCCCTTCATTTCTGAAGGAAGCGGTCAAGTTTCGTAGACAAAAGTAAAAGTGTTAAACTGTCAACGCAGTGAGATAAGTTCACATCTTATATCTTTAGATATTCTTTTTATCTTCTTGCGTAAGGTTATCAGTGGCATTAAATGCATTGAACTTGACTGTCGACATTCGCGACAAAAATAGCGTTACAAGTATAAAATTTAAAATATAATGAACATGCATAAAGACAATGATATCGTTACTATTGACTCAATCTTCAAAGAACTGGGCCCATTTGGACGATACAATATCGTTAATTACGGTTTGTTGCTGATTCCTACTTATTTAATGGCAATGTACACTTCTGTGTATAATTTTGAAGCATTGGACATATCCTACAGGTGAGCAAAGCTTTCATAAATCGAGATTAAAATGAACAAAAAAAGTAATACTAAAGAAGAACCTGCTACATAAATGAGAATTTTTCAGAAATAAGCACTATGGAAAATATTATCACTTTATTTCCTTTGTACAGTTTATTTCTTATTTACTTAGAAACACGAGTAGTGAATCGTTAATGGGACGAAGTCACTTCAATAACTCGATGAAACTAATATTATTATTTAATTAAATCAGTGTATAAGAAAAAATATATTGAATATTCAAGGCAATAATAATAATAAACTGCATTTGACTGCAATTTCACTTCAGATCAAGGTCTAAATTTTATAATACGTGGCTTCAACTCGTTAATGGCCAACTTCAGACTGCTCTCATCTCTTATTCTACAAATGTTTTCCCTACTGATTATTTCCTTGGATCGTAACTCTAGCTCATTTATATGAACAATAATAAATATATAGTATGAAAAAGGTATTATTATAATATGTTTAAGATAAACATACTTTCAGGTGCAATATATTACAATGTGAAAATTTCAACGACACGCAATGGCTTGACTACGCGATCCCTATGGAAAAAGGCGAATTGTCCAAATGCAACATGTACTATCACAATAATTTTTCCGATGAGATTTGTACCAAGAATGCTTTCAATAGCTCAGTTATAACAAAATGTAGTAGCTACGTTTACAGCGATGAGGATTCCATAGTTAAAGATGTAAGTTTTTTTTATTATTGCCATATGATCGTAAGCGGTTATTGGCACTCATAGATACTAGTAACATAAAAAGAGTAATAGTAAGATACTCAATAAGAAGGTATTCAGTAAATTTATAATAATTTATTGATTCGTAATCACTTAGCATTTTAGGTTTCTTGGTTAATTTTTTAGTGTCGTTCATTTTTGATATTTGTTATGCCAAATCTTGCTTCAGTTTGGCAATAATTACTTCCACTTCCAAAATTGGGTATTTAGGGTGAAATGCAATTTTAACATCAGTTTCTGGTCACTTCAACCAAATTTTATATTTAATTTAATATCAGAAAAACTGTTTTTCTTTTTACATATTTCTTTTTTATGAGATTTTTTTTAATGTCATATTTTAAATAGTATCAAAAGAATCCAAATTACTTAGCAGCATTGTAAACGCAAACGTAAACAAAATAGAAAAGACTGCCGAATTTATTTATAAGAGGGCATCAATTTAAAGGAAAGATCTTCTTAAGCTTACTAAAAAAACCCTTAACATCAACACTTTAGGTAATATTAGGAACAACATTGTTGCTTAAACAAAGGTAATCCTGTATCAACTTCAGATCACTGTAATACTTTGTTCTTATCTTATGTTGAAGTGTTATTATCTTAAATTATTGACATATTGTTATCAATATATTTATAATCTAGTCATTGTAATTTATATATTTCTAGTATAATCTAATGCTAATGATGGTTCAGAAATGAATTAGTAATCATCGTTTTCTAAGTAAAATTTTTCTAATAAAAACGAATATAATATAATTGCTCCAAAACACTATCTCCAAAACACATCTATAAGTTATACAATTTAATAGTCATTATATTCGTATGCATGGAATTATTCAAAAAACATCCGGTTTTGTTATTAGAAAAAGGCATTGATCGTATAATATTTTTTTAGTTTGATCTTGCGTGTCAAAACTGGAAGAGAACCCTAGTAGGTACAGTACACAATGCTGGCCTTTTTGTATCCTTGCCCCTTACTGGAATAATATCCGATCGATTTGGGAGGAGAATCGCGCTGCCAATAGCCTCTTTAATGAATGGAATATGTGGCATAGCTAGGTCTTTCTCAACTAGTTACACGATGTTTCTAATTTTTGAGTTTGCAGAAGCCGCCTTAGGCGGTGGTGTTTATAGTACTTCCTTTGTTTTAGGTAAGTTTTGAAACATATTTTTGTACTTCAAAAGCCTTTTACAGTTTGAAATTCCTACGACGACGTCTGATGTGACTTGATGTTAAAGGTTTATTAAATTATTTAATATTTTAATGTCGTCTTTTCAGCAATGGAACTAGTGGGACCCAAGGGAAGAGTTTTTGGAAATACGGTCATTAACCTTGTATACGTTTTGGGTCTTACAACACTTGCTGGTTTAGCATGGTGGCTTCAAAACTGGAGGCATTTACTGAGGATTATTTACACACCGGCATTCTTCATATTATCATATTTCATTATTATCAATGAGAGCCCACGATGGCTGTTTAGTAAAGGCCGATATCAAGAAGGCATCGATATTATTAAGAAAGCAGCAAAGTTGAACAAAGTTGTTATAGCTGCAGAAAAACTAAATTCCCAAAATTTTATAAAAATTACCGAAGGAAGTAATAATAATAAAAGAGATAATAAAAGCGGTTCAGTGTTTAGCAAAATAATAAAATCCAGAAAATTGTTAATCAGACTTGTTCTTTGTTCTTACATGTGGTTTACATGCTCCGTTGTCTATTATGGTTTATCGATCAATTCGGTATCTTTAGCTGGCAATAGATATTTAAATTTTATTCTAGTAGCCTTAGTAGAAATTCCTGCCAATGTTATTTGTCTGCTTATTTTAGACAAATTTGGTCGAAAACAAGTAATCCTAATAAGCTACATATTAAGTGGATGTCTGTTTTCATAAGTCTATCCATGTTGCCCAGAGGTAATATTTCATAAATTCTATTATTTTCAACAATTATTTACTATTGTTCTTAAACACAGTTTTTCATATCTTTACTGTTCTTATATTTATTTCTAGATTATCCCTGGGGTACATTTATCTTATACTTATGTGGAAAGTGCTCCATCACTATTGCTTATATCTCAGTATACATTTATGTAACCGAAGTGATCCCTACAACTGCCAGACAAACTTTGTTGGCAATATGTTCTAGTATTGGAAGAATGGGATCTGTATTAGCTCCATTGACTCCACTATTAGTAAGTCAATCAGTTTTAAATAAACAAAATGGATGTATAAAAAGTGAAAGTCTTTATGAATCCATTTATTTGTTATAAGCTCTTTTAGTAATTATGTCGGTTAACAAAATTATTGACCTATTTTTACACTCAACAGGCTCTATACTACGCCAATTTACCAACAATAATTTTTGGTAGTTTACCGCTCATCGCTAGCATACTTCTGTTGATGTTACCAGAAACGATCAATACTATGCTGCCAGATACCATTGAAGAAGCTGAAGAAATATAGTGACAAATGTGATGTATCTTATTTAATGTATTAACAAAGTCTTGAGAACCATTTGATTGCTACAGCTATTAGCTCCTGCTATAATTCTAAATAGTTATCTAAAGTCCTAAAAATTAAAATTTTTTTGAAGACCTTTTTGTACTATGAAATGTTTTTAAAAATGTTTTTTGTTAAATATTCGTAATATATTATTATTGTAAAATGAAAATTTTGCTTATACTTATATCACCAATATCATTATCATCATCATCTCCCAGCCCTTATCCCATTACTTGGGGTCGGTGCAGTATGTCTTCTTCTTCCATTCATCTCTGTCCTTCGTCAGCTCCGCACTC
>DWJN01003021.1:0-14271 GCA_018248895.1 Carystus phorcus
GGAGCAGCGTAGTGGAGAATGCTCTAGACCTCCTCGATGTTGAGGCGAGACCCGTGCTCAGTAGTGGGACATTAATGGGTTGAAGGCATTAACTGATTCTAGTAATCGTCGCTTTGCTTTCGTAATATCCTTTTTATTCATTCGAAATATTTGCTACTCATTTATTATGAGCGTTATACAAATATCATGTTTAATTTATTTTATTTTTAGGGTGTAATTGGACAAAACTAAGCCACTATTTGTGTTTTATAAATAGAAAAACATTTATTGTAATATTTACAAAACAGTCGATGCATTACTTTATTATTTATTTTCAGAACGCATGAAAACGGATCAGTCAGTTTAGCGGAATAAAATGCAGTGTTTATATTTGATATATGTTTGATATAAGTATCGTCTTAATCTGTTCATAGATTCATAGATTACTCGCAATCACAATTATGAATACTGGCCATTTAAAAGATTTTTGTGGGTTAGTCGAGTATTTAAAAAATCATAAATTGCTGTTATAGAGAGGTATTTCTCTGTATTTGAAACTAGATATACGAGTGTAAACGTTCTCTATGCCTTTCTTAGGAGTAACAGAAGTTCATACATGACTTAAATGACAAATCAATACGAAAATAGCTACCTACTTGAAAAATTCCAGTTCTTGTCATATAAATCGTAACATTGCTGGAAGTAGAGAACTATAGTCACAATCTGCTAAGTGCTGTTCCGGTAAGTGTGCCTTAAATGGCATCCGACCGCGAATCCCCGGGAGACTGACTGGTTGCATTAAAGAGGGATAAGCGACATGTTACTAGTAAACAAGACAATATCATTATATGATGTGGAGGATGATATTGAGCGAAGTATCCAGAGGTACGGGTCCCTAATACAAGGGCCGTCGCTAGCTAAATATATTATGCTTAAACTAATAAAATATTATATTATTTATTTTTTATAGTCTTACTAACTGCTACATTCTATATCGTATGCATCTCTTACTGCCAATAAAACGTCATTTCAACATAAGACAGACACAATACCTCATATGAAATGTATCGTGGCGTGGAGCATCGTTTAACAGTATTAACTTGATGAGTGTTCGTTCACATACTCGATATTATCAATTCGATATGAATAATTTGTTAATAACAAATCCTTTGTCGGTTATTTATGTAAAAATATTTTCCGCGACGTGGAGATACGTAGAAAAGAGGTGTGGTGTGAGAGCGTTTTATTGTAATAAAGCAAACAAGACCATACAGATGTATGATAAAGAAATCCTGAAATAATTGTTAGCATTTTAATCTGCTAAGATTGTTGACGAAAAAGGAAATATCAATGAAGAAAAAAAAACAAATTCAATTCGACCGCGTACCATATGTATCAAGAAAATGCACATTATTGGGAATAACTCAAAAACTACTCCTCAGGTATCGCTCAAATCTATATGTAAAAAGAAAAATTAAATTCGGTACACCCAATAACAAATTGTTAAGAAACCCACTTAAAAAATACAGTGGAATTGAAAAAATTCTCCTTGTTTGAACCCAGTTAGTAACTCCTTTTAGCATAGGTGTTCTCTGCACCTTCTTTCCAACCATTAAATTCTTCTATGACGTGGCGAAATACAGATTGACGTAACACGCCTTATATCCCATATATTGACTGTTCAATACAATG
Organism: Carystus phorcus; assembly: GCA_018248895.1. Classification (NCBI taxonomy): domain Eukaryota; kingdom Metazoa; phylum Arthropoda; class Insecta; order Lepidoptera; family Hesperiidae; genus Carystus; species Carystus phorcus. Next base: position 1,672 of record DWJN01003021.1, read on the forward strand.
CTACGGGATGTATTGGGAGCATTTTGTATTTTTGAAGCAAAGTAGTATTTTTGTAAATTTCAATCTGGCAAAGTGCTGTTCTTTGTAACTGGGGCTGAAATCACTACAGCAGCGGAAAAAAATGTCAGATTGTTTGAGATGTTGAATACGATATAGTTTTAGGTTATTTTAGTTACTTATTATCGTGGTTGCTTAAGAAGAAGAGAAGAAGAAGTTAGAGTCTAAGACTTGTTGTGCAAGAACCTTTACATAGCAGAATAATTTAAGTAATTTAAACATTAAGTTGTTTAAAAACTAACTAATAAATAAACACAGGCACTACGAATGCAAAAAGCAATGCACAAAAGAAAGCATGAATGATTGGAGGTATGAGTAAATGAATTAATGAATTTTATTTATTTGTCATTGTATAGTATAAGATGTGCAGTTAAATCAATGATCCACTATACTATGCAGTATACATTGTACAAATAATATTTTGCATTAAACTTAAACTAAATGTATGTACACACAGATAAACAAACACACTCATGATTAAAAGCCTAAACACACACCTTTCTTTATCCATCTATTTATTGTAGATGGAGATACTTAACTTTTCGCTGTTAATACTCGTTCTGAGATTTTGTTACACTCAGAAAGCTATTTCAGTTACAGTTTCGACGTTCCCGTCCTTATTACAAGCCACAGAAATTTTTAATGCACTTCACCGCAGAAATTCTTAGCTCATTTTCAAAAGTTTAAACTTTTGTTTGTCTTACATAAAAAGAAATTATTAATTAAGCCATTGAAAATGTACAAGGAATTATAAATTTTCTGCTTGACTACGAATACGGCAATGAAAAATACTTTTATTCTAAATGCAAACTCGACCAGAACAAGTTGTTAATTAAAATACTTCGACTTGTAAGAGAATTTTATAATTTATGCTGTAAATGGTACTGACGGGAAAAGAGCAACTAGAGAAAAGTCCTGTCGTAGAAAGATATACTGTTATTATTCAACTAAATATTCATAGATATTTTATTTGCATGAAACTAGCGTGTTCATTATTTTGTTTTGTTTTACAATAACATCACTTTTAACCATACTATCCGATACCTACGTATCATATTATTATTATAAAAGATTTTCTACATAAATGTACTTCATATTTTTTTACGAACATAGAAACATGACGAATCGTTTTGACGCTGATTCAAGCAATAATATGGTGGCTAGCGTGCGAGCTTCCCGAGAAAATAATAACATCAGTAATAATATTGATGACCTAATTATAATATTCATACGTTGCGCCTGCATTACTTCTGTCTGTGACATATCCCCTAATCTATACGCAATACTCTGCCATGATTGCTGTTAAATACTAAAAAACGATTTATGACTAATAATTTCTGAACTGTATACCGCTACTCATTTCCATAGGTGTTCCCGGTTACTTACGATATGGGAGTCTTTAAGGGTAGAGTGAATAGGCTTATACTAAGTTATGCGTCCAGCATCTTAGACATTCTCACCACTTACCATCGTGAGGGGTTGACGTCAAGCATTAACTTATACTAAATAAAAAAACATCCGAGCAACACCACTATCTTTGTACCTGTAAGTAACATTGTCCGTACTAAAAGTATTTAAATCGCATTGCAACAGTTTTTTAACACTTCCTGAGGACCTGGTGCCTGCGAAAACAGATATCATCCTTACGTTTAGCTCTAGGCTGCAGGCTACCTTTATACTATATAAAATTCGTCTGTTCCTGTGTCACTGAACTCCTAAAGAGTTGGATTGATTTGGATGTCATTTTAACATGCATGTGTTAAGGATTACAATTTGATACGATAAAAAATATATACATATAATGCAGGATAACGTCTCTCTAATTGTGATGTACTTTTTCGTATGTATTCAAGGTATTTATTATACAATACGACAGTACAATTTACAATTCGATACGACAGAAAATATTTACGCTGCAGGATAATTCCGAATAACGATTGAGTATATAAAATAATTTGTCTATAAACGTTACATAGTAAGCTAACTCAATAACTTAGTCACTTGCGGGGTATTTAGTAGGTACTATTCAGTACAGTCACGATGCGGGCATTTCGTAGTCCGCGTTAACCTTGTAAATAGTGCTAACCAAACCGCAACCACCCACGAACCGCATTTGGTTGCTACGGCGTAGCGTGGTTAGGGTGAATGTGAATAGACACTCGAGGAATTCTCTATTATGTGAAAATAAATAGGTTTATTTGGATTTCGATTTTAGTATTTAAATTTGGAGGCAGGCTTAAATATTTTATTTATATTTCGTTAATAAATATACAAAAATATACCAATTTTATGTCTATATTTGGTTTGGCGATATATGTCCGTTATATAGATGTTTACAATGACATTGTATAATCTGTACTAATATTACAAAGCTGAAGAATTTGTTTGTTTGATTATTTGAACGCACTAATCTCTGAAACTACAGTTTCGAATTAAAAAAAATCTTTGTATGTTGGAAAAAAACGGGACAAAAACGGGACAAATGTTCCACGGTGATAAAAAGTTCGCCAGGTCTACTAGTATATTATAATATCAAACAAAATTAGTTTATTATAAAAAATAAATAATTAAATAGATAACAACAAACATCTTTCCAATGAAAAACTGAAAATTTAAATTGTAATACAGTTTGGAATTTGTAATAAACTTACTATTATTATCTAGATAATGCAGAAATTCAGGTTTATAAATAGAAATATTAATATTTTCGTTGTTTACGCGGAGTCTCTACAAACAATAACAATGATGTGTCATATCCGCGAACAATGGCTACTATGCGTTCCACAATGCCGTGATTTATTGCGCGTCTGTGCTATTGTCAGCTTAATGAGATCGTCTTGTCAACACTGCCGCTATACAAACCATACGGCCCTTATAAATCATACCAAACATCACATCTCGTTCTTTGCCTTGAAAACTCCTTCATGATGTATCGTTGTAAACTGTACACTGTCATTATTGAGAAATGAAGTTGGTTAATTTAACAATTATCACAAAAAATTGTCACACCATGTCGCAGAAAAGTGGGATTTACTTAGTGTGATTAATTACAATTAACTATGAGTATGATGACGATAATGTCTCAAAGTGTGTGAGTATGTTTCTCTCTTTCAAGCCCTTTATGTATATTTCTTAGTATATCATGTATCAAATATATAAACGTTCTATTCGAGATCTTTTTCTATCATTTTATAAGCCATTAAATATTCTTTGGGATCTGGTTTTTGTATGCGATATAGCTTTGTTAGCTAGAATATACAATTGTCGTGCTCTTAGGAGTTCTAGTTCAGAGTAGACAGAATCGGTAGAATATAGAAAAGGTTTGTTGAATGCGATCCCAAGAAAGTCTCTTTTTGCCCACAATAGTATAAGGAAATGGTAAGTAGCGCCCTAGCGTACGATTCGGTATCTCAAAATGCTTTGGCATAATACTGTGTATATATAATTTCTAAAGTACCTACTGTCAGTTATTGTGCAAAGTGTTTTGAATATATACATAGTGGCGCATGACCTTTGATAGTTAAGGATTTTAAAAAGTTACGTTTTGATTGGTCGTTTTTCAGTCGTCGATAAATATTCATCTGTTAGCACTTATTTGAAAAGGTTTTGTGTGCCTATAAATAGACGAGCGGGTAGATAACCAAAGATACTTTGTTCGGCGACGTCTTCGCGTGCGCAAGCCGAATTGCATATCGTTAATGGATTTTTTTTAATGTGGTGATTTTTTTATAAAGTATCAATTGGTAATTAAATAAATCAAATTTCGCAGTATATATTTTTTGATTATTGTATTTTTTTTAATATTTTACATATTTTGTGAATCTGTATTGTGGCGGCACAGCCATAATTGTGATAGCGTGTAACCCAGAATTATTGTGTCTGCATTTGACAAGCGCATGGTATGTCTCTTATTTTGTAAAATATATTTTTGTTCATAGTTTAATATTTTATACTGGAGAATGTTTTTGTTTTGATGAAGTAACTTGATTCATTGACTCGTGGTATTCGTACACAAACTAATTGACTCTACGATCAATAAAGCACGGATGGAATCTTTTGTAGTTTGCATGAGGTGTTACTATTCAAGTTTCAGTGTAGTAAGATATCATTTCTTTAGTTTTACTTGAAAGTTAATGTCAATAATGGATCTGTGTGTGTGTCCGCAAATCAGTGATCGGAGATAAAACTCGATCCCTCGATTTTCCGCTGTACTGTATTCTACGCTATAGCATATAGTATGTATAATCAAAGTAAAATTATGTGTTATATAAAATAGAATACGAAATAAATATTAATATAAAACCCGACCGCACAAAATGACTGAAAAGAGAAAAATGAGGTATTCTAATTCTGTTTGAGCGTACGGTCAGCGTTAGAAGTATTTGAACAAAGATTTCTTTGAATCCATATGTCGGTACATTATGACCTTTGAAATATGAACGTTATTGCAAATATTGAATACATTTACTGAAAAAACAACCTTAATTCTAACATTCTCGGACAAAAAGACCTTTTCTGAGAGTTTGTTTATTGATATCATTTTATAATTAAAGACATGAGTAGAAGAAGGATGTAATTATGAAACAAATGTATAAATAAAGAATGTGCTATAAAGTTTCGTAATTAGTGCAGTTAATCTTAGTGCAATATAGTTCTATATAGTAGATGTGTATTCATGAATACTGATAAATCCATGAATGATGATAATCCAAATAATGTAAAAACGTCATCATAGATCCATGTCTTCAATTATCAATCAGACGTAATATATTTAATGTGATTCTGTAGTGTTAAATGACCATTACTAGATACTAATTAGAGATGCTACGTAATTACATCCCATTAGCAGACAATGTCAATTATAACCGGAATATTACAAACTGCATGCATATACTCACGTGCATTGCCACCCTGCACCTTTATTTCCTTTATTTCAATGCTGATTTACATATAGATAGATAAATCCTTATTGTTTGTACACCATAGAACAAAATTACATGAACAAGAAGCATAAAATAATGGCCGGCCTTATTGTTACATAGCTATTTCATCCAGACAGCCTATCGGAGACATAGCAATGATAAAGTATTATTAAACAGTGAGACGTACACAATATAATCAAAATTAATTAGAGGTAAAAATATTAGAAACATTCTAAACCTACCTTTATCCCATCCAAACAGTGGCGGAGGGGTTTAATTAATAATAGGCAAAAAGGATAGAAAAACTGTGCGTCCTACCAATTTGAGTAACATTATAAAAATCTAGCTTAAGTGTTTTTAGGTAACTAACCGATAAACGAGAGAGACAGAGAGAGAGAGAGTACACAAGCCACGTGATGGTAAGTGATGGGTTGCCTTCGAAAGAACATAGAAGAAAGTATTAGCTCTCGCTTATTTGGGATCTGACTCAAATGAGAGGGTGATAGCTAGTCAGGCGGGCTTCACGGATACAAGTGATAATATTAATGACTTATCAATAATGTTGATAATATAATTTATTCCGCAAAGTATTAACTACAAAGCAAGCAACTTGTTTGATAGATATGGCAGTTAAGCGATATAAGCGCTTGGTCATTAGACAAAAGAAAAACCGAATTCAATTCAATACGCCGTAATAAATATTCCAATTCCAAAGTCATACGCATCAAGTAAATGTGCATTATTAGGGATAACTCAAAAACTACTCGTCAGATGTCGCTCAAATTTAAATAAGACAACATGACAAGCACCACTTTTTGAATAATAACCACCCAAATCACTACCCAGTAAAAAGCTATGACGTCGGTTAAAAACAGCCATTTGGGTAATCTACCGTGTGTGTATAATATAGAAATTTGGTATTCAATTGTTTTAGATACCAATATCACAAAGTATCTCATAAAGGACAATTAATGAAATTAATCGAAATTACTAGATGGTTACGTACAATTTTCAAACCTCTCGCACGCACGCTATATGTATTGCTTCAAATATCTCCCTCTACATGGCTCGATTAAAACCAGTAGGAATTATTGAGTAAGCTGTTAAAGGGACCATGTGTGATATGTTTGAGCACTATAATACAAAACCGATAATACACTATGGCTACGGTACACACTGCATAATACAACGGCATGCTAGTGGTTAGTCGCTCACAAGGGGTTTCGTCCTTGTACTGAATTATGGGTCTTATGTCATGTGGCTAGTTAGGATGTCGTCACACCGTAAATATATTAAAAGGGAGCCTTGCTCCAATAATTACTAATTACTACATACATAGCATTAATTACTATAATTGTGTGTACTTTAATTTATGTTGTACTAGGACGAAGAATGTTTAGAAATTTATTTCTAAACCATTATTATAAGCAAACCTTCTGAAATACATGGAAATTTCCAAATTGTTTTACCTTTTCCTGAGATAAGTAGAAATAATCACACGGACAAAAAATTTAGAAACAATGCTTTTGTTGGGTTGCGTTGGTATATATCTCACTAATTAATCTTCTCTGATATATCTGTAAAGTCATTGATTAGTTACATTTTTTATATATGCAATGACGGTAAACAGTCTTCATTAGATAAATAAATATGTATATCTTATAGCAAAACTGAATATTACCAATTGGAGATGTAATTACTGGACTAATTTATCTAGCTGTTTTTCCACCAGTAATTTCTATTATAAGTTACTTATCTACGCTGGCAAAACATCGAGAACGTCAGCCACTGTATCTTTAAATACGGGTTAATTCTGTGTTCAATCATTATATGATTAGTTGGATATGAAAACCTAGCAATATGGACAGTCCAATGTATTTCCGTGGGAGACAATTTGCCGCGGACCAGTTAGAATGTGAGTGAAATACGATTGTGACGTTTGTCGTGAATTTCGACCGTACCTGTAAAACACACGTACTGCCTATGACTTTTTGAAGCAATCTAGCTGCGGTAGATCTCGGGCTAACGAGAATTAACCAGCTTTCAGGCATTCTGATGAAACTACATCAAGAAGATTCCATACGAATTTTCAATCCTCGACCAGCATCGATGCCCAGCTACCAATCTTTTTCGGTTTTCTCCTTATCAACTTGCCTGGGATTACCCATTCACGGATTCCCACTACATTGTATGGAACTCCGATAGTAAAGTCAATTTTAATTAAGAACTATGATTTATTGCACATACCTTACTCTTTAAATTACAACGTCAATATGAAGTTTACAGTACAATTTAATATTGATTATATTAAAGGTCAATACTATGAGTATAGTGGCTTTTGTACCGTCAATATTTCCAATTACCGTGTAAAGTATAACTATTTTATTATTCATTATGTTATAGTAAAAACGAATTTCTACTTCTCAAATAAATTTACTGACAATCATGAATTTCATGTCCATAAAATCCAGTATAAATCCTGGTTTTATGAATCCAACGTATATCAAGCCTAATCTAATATATATCGTCTTGCAGAGGTTCGATTAGGCACTAAATCAGCCCTCCGACTCGCGTAGAAAAAGCGGATTAAGTTCTGATTTCACGTGTCCTTGCTTCTTACGTCGGGCGATGGAAATTGCGAAGTAAAGATGTCGGGCCCCGGAGGTTGTGGACTTATTTATTTTTATTACTCGTCCCACCAACGTGCCTTAACGTAGTTTAAATAGAAGATCTGTATCTTACCAAATGTACACTTCCCGTCCATCGTCTGATTTTAGGAATCGTTCGTTACTTTTGGCTAATAATAAATCATTGATGAGACTATCGCTGACTTTATCTTAGTTAGAAATGAACACAATGAAATGGTTTAAACTGTGTGTTATTTTTAATATTTTATGAGTATCATTATTAAGGGGAGGGTAAAATGTTCGATTAAAAATGAAAGTTGAGTTTAAGTGGCTTAAGAAATTATGGACAGTGTGAATGTAAATATTAAACATTCATTTTGTAACATGCTATGTCTATAGCATGTATCTTGCTTGGTTGGTTGCCAACGCGCTGTTGTATTTTATTTTTTGGACACTGTGAAGATTTACACGCATCTAATTTATGTTTTAGAACAAAATTGCCAAGAAAATAAAATTATCTCTGCAACAAAACTGGAATAATTACTTCCGTTTTAACAATATTTCGTTAATGTTTAAAATTTGTGCGATATAATCGTAAGCAAATGTTAATAAATATTGTTTTAATATTTGTAATTTCGGATACAATACGAATATCGGCTGATGCTGTGATAGCAGTTTTGATGTTGACGGTAAAATATGTTTTTTGTTTCTGTGGAAATTTCTGAATACCAACATTTTGAAAGTGTTGTTTGATTATATTTGTTATCATAGTTTAAGTTTTTAAGGTTAAAAGGCAAAGTAACCTCTATATATAATGCATAGGTCAAGACCTGATAATAAATATTGTATTATTCCTAAAAATAATCCTGTCCGGAAAATAAATTCGCCACTTTTCGCATTGCAAAATTTGTCTTTATGGTGAGAGTATGAGAAACATTTCAGACAGCTGATTTCATAATGTATAAATCGCGCATTTAAAAGTCCAAGCAAATATAAAGTTCCACTTACTCTCCTCAAATGTTACGATGTTTTTATTAAACAGCGTTCATCTTTTTGCATTATATTGGAAAAGTTTCATCGTTATACCACTCATGAAAGAAAAGTTTCAACCATATCGATTGAACTCTCAGGGTTTCTACGGTTTTATTCTCACAATATTAATAATGTGCTTAAGAAACTGTAGCATAATATTCTGACGTATTCTCAAATTGAAATATGGGATTATTAAAAAAAAGTAAACAGTACTTAATTGGACCCTGTTAAGCAGAAAAGATCCATCAGCATTTTTGTAATTTTGAGTAAATCTACCTTTATGAAAATCGGAGGTGTCATGAAACATAACATGTACATTTTTTTTAAATAAGATAATGGTGCCTTTTCATTGGAAGAATTTCTGTTATTCCTGATAAACTTGATTAGTAGAATATGAATGTAATTCGATTTCATATAATATGTTGACTGGATCTTTTCTGCTTAACAGGCTCCAATTATGAATATACTGAATCTATACTCACGGCATGCATGGTAACGCAGTTAACTGAGTAGAAGGACAGGTGGTAGAGTGCGAGGGCAGTCGCTCTGTGTACGTTGGGGTCGCGTGACGTCATGTAATTCACCAGCGGCGTGATGGCGCCACGTTTGCCGAACTCCTGGCGGTTCTGGGCCCAGTCGCAACAGTACGCGATAGCGACACCTAGATTAGCGCGGAGGTGGTCGTCTGTTGTGCTCACTGTAACCAAATGTCAACACTTTCGTTGTTTACTCTTACTATCGTTAAATCTACATCATGAGGACAATGAACGGGGTTTTAATGACGGATCCTTTTTATGACACTTCGTTTATTTGCCTTAGTTTATAAAGAGGGTTTGCCGATAATAAAATATTTTGTATTTCGATCGCAATTGCTTGGTGCTAGTAATTGACTTGGCGAACTTCGTTTCGCACAACAGACAATGAATACCTAATAAACTTAACCTAACCTTTTTTTAATATTTTTTTTTATTGACGTATATCATAATTTTTTTTTCTTAATATGGCATTGGTGTATATCATATTTTTTTTTTCTTTTTATGGCATTGGAGTAGAACGCTCAGCCAAAGACAAGTAAGCGGCGGGAAACAAATAAGTACAAAACAAAGTTATACGGAAAGAAATCATAAATTTTTAATACTTATCCTATTCCCGATATAGACAAATCCAAAAACATAAATATCATAAATAAAAGCTTTTAAAATAAAGGTTTAGCCGTAATTGAGTTATAAATGGTGTAACTAACACGACTTTTTTTTATAAATGTATAATATATAGATATTGCATTATATTTACAAAAATGTGATTATGAAACTATGAAGTAAATCGTTTATATTTATTTAATTTATGTATTCTAACTATGGCATTTATAGCCTGCATATTATTTAGTATCCTTGTCTGAACTTACAAATTCAATTCTACAGATTAAAAAGGAAGGTCAAAAGACGAATTATAATAATAATCACATTTGTAATTATGAAAGATAAAACATCAAAAAATATTTAATAACAAACTCAGAAATATTTATATTGTATTAGAGTGTTGGGTTAATAATTCATAAAAATTACAACACCAATTGTGAATGACTGCAGTGAACACTCGTACCAACGGATAATATAATTTTATTTCACATATTTTTGATGATTACTGAAACTAGTTTTATTACAGTCGTAATTAAATTTATAGCCATTAATTAAGTGATGGGATCAGTTAATTAGCATTTTCTGTATTGTACGTAATTATTGAAATAAAAAGTGTTGTTGTATTTTTGCTCTTAAGATAATAGGGTCTGATTAAATATATGTACTTTATTAAATAACTAGCTGACCCGGCAGACATCGTACCGCGTAGAAAATTATTGTTTTTTACTCAATTCCTGGCATTTTTATATTTACTTACGTTTTAAACCTTCCCTGGACTTCCACAAATAATTCAAGACCAAAATTAGCCAAATCGGTCCAGCCGTTGTAAAGTTTTAGCGAGACTAACGAACAGCAATTCATTTTTATTTATGTAGATTTACTTTATGACGTTGCATGGGAAATAACAGGACTGGTGTGTTTATTTTAAGAAGAATGTTAATAATTCCAGAAAGGAAAATTGGCATAGCATTATCTTTTATAAGCATTCACTGACCAATCTTTGTTGCTATGGCAATTATTTGCCACAGTGGATTTATTTATTAGTACATAAGTAATAAATAGCATATTTCTATTCTTTCCAGGCCTGGAATGTGAACTGGGAAATCAAACACATGATGGTCCAATTCGAAGAGGGCAACATCATATTCTCCGTAAAATCAGCCGATTGCAAGGTGGTACATGAGTTCATCGGAGGCTACATTTTCCTGTCCATGAGGTCGAAGGATGCCAATCAGACATTAAACGAAGAACTATTCCACAAACTCACCGGGGGCTGGACATAAGCAAATGGAGACTCATATTTGTGCTGAATGGAATGTTCCAGTAACTTCTGTTACTGATCCCATAAAAAGCCTTGACGATGTGCCTTTAACGATCCCTTCGTAAACTGACTTTTAATATATTTTTGAACGAAATTTACCGTTTTATAAAATAAAGAACTGTTTAAAGCACAATAGATGACACAAATTTACTGAGACCCACATTATGAAAAAAATATTACTTACATTTTCACATACAGTGCTTCCAATAGTTATATTTAAATGCCAAAAACTAATTTCGATGCAAAATGTATGTTGTAGTGCTTCGCTATACATCACTGGTTTACTATAAATGATTTATTTAAATGTCAATTCACGGTAGATATAAGAATAAATGCGATGGAAACGAGCTTTTTAATAGATATAATAATTAGAATAATAATGTTATAGAGTTTAATGCACAACTGACCCAATTAAATTAATTATTATTAAATGTTGACTAGTGCCATCATGATTTCATACATTGTGACTTGTTGATGAGTCAGAATGACTTCAGCATGGTGCTTTATTATAATAATACATATTTTAATATAAAAATATATTTATGTAGGAATATTGAGTGGCCTTAACTTAAGACATTAATTAACTTCGCTTGTCTCTGCAAGTTTTATGTATTGTAAATAACTTAATATAATTAAAAATAGATCTTCACCAAGTTAAATTTCGATCGCTTCAAAATGTATACCTAATAAATGCAAAGATTTATTTTATTAATTCGATATATTACTAGTCTCGTTAAATCGCATAAAATGCTATCATATAAATTGTAATGAGTAGTTTAATACAAGTATTAACAACATTTTTATTTTCTTTCAATGTAGAAACTATTGTACAAAATATATGTACACAAATCATAAAATAGTATGGTTATGTTTGTAAATGAATGTCTAAATAAATGTAAATGAATAACAAATGGGAGTTTTCTTAACTTGATGTAAGGTAATTTTTTTTTATTTATGCTTATAAATAAGGTTTTTGACATGTTTTTAAAAGCTACTTAATAAAGCTATTTAAGTAGTAGCCAAAGAGCCCACAAAATTTTGTAATTAATAAACATCATTTCTGCATAATTAAAATAATATAAAAAAAATACACAATTTAAACTGCTAGACTCGTATATTTTGCCTACTTCCATAGCATCATGTGTTACGGTATATTGTTGTGGAGTAAAGCTGCCGATATTAATTCTATACTTTTACTGCAAAAAGGGCAATAAGAGCAATCTATAAACTAAGGTCGCGCGAGTCTGTGCGCTAGAAATTTAAAGAATTAGGTGTTTACTTTTTTATGCCGTTTGCAGGCAAACGAGCAGACGGGTCACCTGATGGTAAGCGATCACCGTCGTCCCTGGACATTAGCAACATTAGGGATGTCACCAACGCGTTGCTGGCCTAGAAGGAAGCGATGGACCTGCTTCTTGAAGGACTCCATATCATAGCACTGTGGGAACACTGATGCAGGAAGTTCGTTCCACAGTTTACACGTACGGGGCAGAAAGTGTCGT
>DWJN01003022.1:0-14271 GCA_018248895.1 Carystus phorcus
CGATATTTTTTGTCAACAATTATCGATATATTTGAAAAATATCGATACGATATATATCGATATTTTTCCCACATTTGGCCATCCCTAGAATGTATGTGATGACATTGACATTTATGACATTTAATTTTAATTTCACCATGATCACTGTCACTCCTCACGTTCAGAAATAAAAGTGAACGAAACAAAAAATTATCAAATCAAGTCAATCCCGATTGTATATTATTACCATCATAATATACTTAACGATTATTTAAATCAGCTTATAAGTAGCAATTATATTATAATTTCACATTATTGTAACTATTGTACGAGATGTAGAGATTCAATTCAGAACTGAAAGTAACAAACATCAACGTTTCGTTTCACTACGCTTAACACGAAAAAGTATAGTTTTAAAACTTTAACGTGTTAAAATAAATCTATATTTGATGTTTTTAAGTTTCAATAAAGGGTTTGGTATACTCATACTTAAGTTTGAGCAAAATTAATCCTTTTTTATTTTGTCCAAAATTAAGTATCTAATACCATATTTTTATTATAAGGTTAGGTTAGTCAAGTCGGCAAAGTAGGTAGGTAATTTAATCTTAAGAGTAAAATAATACTCTAATGTATTTAGTTGACTATGTTCTATAAATGTAAACTTTCTTCGAAAACCTTTAAATATTAAAAAAAAAAACTTAATATAACGTCAACAATTCATCAATGAATACCAACCTGATTCATTTTCAAAAAAACGTAAATCATATCACAAATAAAAATTTGCACTCAAATAAGTTAAGTATTTTCCGAAATGAGCTCAAATGTAAATAGTGATGAAATGAACATCAGAAAAATCGAAGACATCATAGATATACAAAAGGCCAATGGTAACATAAATGTTCGCCAAGTAGTTTTTAATCTACCATCAAAGGCAGACAGTACGATATCAGCGAGCTTAGCAAAAAGTTTAGAAACTGGACTGTCCAAAGTTAAAACTGAACGAACTAAGATGAAGAATAAAAAAGTGCGACAGAAACGCAAGAAATGTTCGTTACCCGATATCGCATCTTGGCCGAGCGATTCTGACATCACCGTTCTTAGAATGAAGTTGTGTTTGACCAACGACCTCAAGAAAAAGGTGGGAACCATTACTCCAGGAGATGGCCTGCATCAACAAGACAGCTCCTCTATGGTTAACTTAGCTACCCTGATATTAAAATCGCAGCCACCCTCGAAACAAAGTTTAAATTTGGAGGAGTACTTGTTACCATTAACTTCTTGGGAAAACCCGATAGAATGTGTAACTAAAAAAGTTAATGATTTACAAGATGATAATACAAAAGAAAAAACTGTGCGTCCGGTATTCGATGCAACCTGCAGTCATCATGATACGGAGCATTTATGTTCCAATAAGAATGATACTAATGATGTTAGCACTAAAGCGAGGGTAGCGAGATTTTTACGTCTTTACTTTTGTCCCTGCTGTACATGTCTATATAAAATGGAGCAGCTGCGAGAAGATGCATCCGCTTACTGCTCAAAGAAGTGATACTCTTGATAATGTTAATAAATAGTGAGTTATATCTCGTAAGAGAACGCTATACTTTGTAAATTAATCATTTTAAATTGTCTAGTTTGAACGTCACAATAATGTTTTTTTTTATAACAATTGCCAAATATCCTATCATTTGTCTAGTTTTTATTATAATCGTACCTATTGACGATGTTGAAAATTAAATTATTATTTTATATTATCCCTTTATTGATATGTCAAGGTTGATACACCTGTTGTTTTAAAATAGAAATAGTTAATATTTTATAATACAAGACTTCGACTGTACCTTGGGGTAAGTAGAGTAAATAATTCTCAATTTATAGAAAATTTATTTGAATTTGTTCGCTCGATTTAAAAATCAACGAATTAAGTTAAATTATTCATGTTGCGAATTAGAAATTGCAAGTTTCTCAATGGATGAAATTTTCAAATCGTTGCTTATGTGCAACCATAATTAATTTATTTTACTAACATACCAAAAGATGTAGAAATTTCTTCTTCGCCTTAATCGAACGCAACCAAGGTATCTTCAGGGTACTTAGAGTAAGTTTTCAGTGCCTATTTTATTTTTGGAAATAAAAGTCCTTTTTTTCTCTTTCTTGATCTTGATTACAATGCATCGTTGAGGCTGTTTGTGTTGCCGGTTTGCATGGACGGTGGTGACCACTTACCTACTATCGTCTCTTCTACGCCTCGTATGCACGTTTGTCGGCTGTTTACATAAAAATAAAAATCTTAACAAAAAAGTAACACGGCCTTCAAAAGGCATAAAATAACTTGATGAGGGATAGTGTTTAGGAAGTAAATGCCTTTGGTCTAGAATTTAGATCAATTAAAGAAACTGGCACCGAGGTACCATACCCGGGTGCAGAAGGAGCCCAGAAGACACGTCGGCATGGTCACACAAGAGATCCCAGGGCCTCTCCAAATTATGCGCTGGTCGGGGTTACTGGGAGGGGATTACTGGGTACAAATCCCACATAACTCGCAACGGGTATCATGTGAAGATTCTTGAGAGAAAGTAGAAGAAAAAAAAAGTATATCAGTTTATAAATCTTCAACTACTCAAATAATAAGGTGTAACAGCGTTACTGTGTGAAGTGCTATTCAACAGGATCCACAAATTTTTATGTCCGTTTGTTCAGAAACATTTGAATAGTGACCAGCGTTTTAGCAAATTTGTATTGTAATTTTGTGGTCAAAAAGTATATAAAGAGATTTCATAAATCCAACATTCAAGTTCGATACACCAATCCAAACTATGGCTATTAGAGATTCTCTGTTAAATTTTAAGGAATCCTGACAGCCCAATGTTCCTTTATGATGTTTTGTTATTGACTCCACCGAGGATAAGCATATTATAGCTCGAATCCATTAACTTGTATGTTATCATTATGACCATAATTCATGTTATCTTCAGTGGTCGCCTTAAAAGGAGGTCTTTCGCACAAATCATTATTCAGATCTTCAACCACGCTTAGACTCATCAAACTAGGTATAAATATTGGCAAGAGATGCTTCGTTATGAAATATCAATCGAGATCTGTCATAACATTGTGGTTGCTTAAGACCTCAAGGGAACAATAAGTCATCTAACGAAAATTTTCTTTGTTCAAATCAAATTCGACTCATGAAGCGCACTTGTTCATTTTAAGGTAACTCTGAAAAGCACTCATGTTATTATTATTTAACATCTTTACAAAACCTGTACACTAACTCATAGATTTTATTCAGCGGAAATAGATCAGTTTCTCCGATTGAAATACATTACCCTACCCGTTACAGTTTATCCAAGATGGCGCGAAGCCCATTTTTGACTTACAATTATAATACATAATCCTTATTGCATTTGACTCATAATATTGTTTTTAATCACTAACCCATCGTACGAAAAAGATCTTTTTCACTTAGTACCAACGATGCCCATACTATCTTAATAGCGTAATTTAGATTAAAATGCATTAAAAGCACAAGTAGATAAATATGTATGTTCTAAAACCGGACTTATCTTAATTTACGGACAAGGCATCGGTTTTGATAGTTACGGTCAAATGAAATTTGGACTGAACAATAATATATATATACTGGACTTTTGGACTGAACAATAATATATAAATACATGAATCATATTTGGGGAGAATTTAAAACAAAATCGTCAATACTTTCGCGTATCTGGAGGGTCATAAATTCATACATAGTCTAATGGCGCTATAGTTTACATCCTATCTGTACAAGAAAAGAAAGATGAATCTTAAATTTCAATCAGGAGTGTTATAATTGTTGAGTAAGTGTTATAACGTTAATAAGTTACACTTGAATCCATTCACAGGTTTTCACGTAATGCTTGGGAAGAAAGACAGACAGTCGATAATTAAAAATAATGTTTCTGAGCCCCATTTCGTTACTGAATAACACCGATGTTAATTAAAAAAATATATTAAATGTACAGAAAAATTGCCCTTCAAGTTTTATCACAGTAAAGAAATAACCTAGTTGATAATTCACATGCGTGACGATTATCGTGCGTTTATCTTAATCTGTAGTTTTTAATAACTTACAATTAAAATGGTAATCAGACTCTACACAATTTTTATGTAATTGTTGTTACCAATGTGCTCGATCTTACAATCTACTTAAAACTGTTTATTAAATCAACTACTGACAGAAAAACGTAATTAATTTGAAATTAAATGTTAAGTAACTAACAGTAGTTTGCTACTTTCATTGAAAAATATGATATCAGTAAAAATTGAAGCGGTACTAAGCAAAGCAATCTATTTTCAATTTATTTACCTACCTCATAAACGACGCAATTGTTGTTTTATGCAGTGTTGAATGCCAGGACAACTTTATAGCTAATAAGTTTCGTACGATTGAAATGTAAAAGTGTAATTTCGCATCGTCATCGTCAAATTAACTTTCGACTTCGGAAGTTAAATAAATCAATCAATTGAAAAGTCGCGTTGGCCGCTTCACACTTGAGCGGCATCCAAAGCGAAATATGCTGTATATTTGGTCTCGTATCTTATGATCTGAGTTCACGAATTTTATCGAATTCGTTCGATTCGCGTACCATTGCCAAATGGTTGCATTTCTTTGCCCCCATCGGGCTACCCAGGTGCGCTGCCGCTGCAAGTTATAAAGCGCGGAGAAAGCACGGTGCCGCGCAGTTGTATCCCGCTCCCGTTCGGTCATTGCGTTCCGGCCGTTTCGCGCGCTTTTTGACGTACAATTCTTAGTGTTGCACGGATTTAGTGTTTTAAAAAATGAAAATGAGGTAATTATATCTTTTTGTTTCTAAGTGATTTTTTAATTGCAATGCATCAAACGTATTGCTCGTTACGATTGAGAAATGTAAATGACTATGTAAATTATCTTTTATTTCATTAATAATTGTTTTTATTAACATACATAAAATCTTTATATCTAGAATAAAGAGATAACAGCATAACAAATAATTAGAAGGAACTTAGCGAGGGGTTCAATTACATTTATTTATGGTTAAATGGTCATGATTAAATTTCTCCAATAAAAATTGGAAATGATAAATGGAAGGAATTTTAAAATAGCTATGTTCAGTGTCTGAACATAATGTGGCAAACAATAACACTGAAGCCTCAGCGCGTTATAGCTTATTTAAACTACAATTTATTTTAAGGTACCTAGATTTTCCACCTCGAATATGGACAAATTATTGTTATAGTACCTATGTCACATTACTTGCCACAATTTAATTTCCAATATACATGACATGTGAAATCAATGGCTTTCTCCTGCTCGTCGTGAGTAGGCTTAGGAGTTTCTATAAAATTACACCTCAGTAATGTTTTACCCGTCGTTTTTATTGCAAAGTTTACTACCCATCAAAGCAATGTACAATCAGTGAAATAAATGAAGTATCGATTTAGTTGTCGGTATTTTAAAGCGCTTCTTTTTAAACTTTCTGATGAGTTTATTATTGGACACTCACATTAAAAAAAGGAGTTTCAGAAGTTTATCAAACAAATTACAAGATGAAATAATATACCCTAAATCGAATTATAATGAAGTTTCACTTACAACTATTGAGCATTTATATCATAAAATCTACAATAATGATGGAGTCAAATTTTTATTATGCGTTTTCATGTCTCGCTGCTCTTGTTTTATTCATACAAGGCATGGAGTACATAACTTGCGTCAATGAATTTGTTAAACTCCGTTATTATATTCAATAACGAAATATTAAAAACGGAACTATGCTCAAGCAGAAGAAAGATAATTTATTGACTAAGATCTCATGATAAATCAAACAGATTGATGTAGGCGGTAGAACAATTGACGGTTTTAAAGGTGCATTGAACTGGCAACACCAGTAGTTAATATAGTTGTTAAGCTCCCGCAAACCGTAACACTCCAGCGGCTGTAATAACTGCATAATAACCGATTATGTGTACATTGTACGTGTCATGCGTGTTGGCCGGGGCTGGCAGCTCAAACGACCGAGGTCAAGCTGGATTGAGAACGTTACAAATAAAATAGAAACTTAATTGCTGGCAAACGAAATTAACAACGAAAGTTAATTAAATTGAAAACACTGAGTTTTAAATGACGTACATATATTAAATTTAGGTTTTGTTTTCTATAAGCGTATTTAAATTGTCACGGATCTGCATATTGTATTAAACCGATATTAATTTATGCTTATATAAAATGTCTGCAAAAATCTAGAAGATATTTCTTTATTTTTTGCTTCTTCCTTGGCCGAAAATACGTCAGTAATGACTGTTACTGCTAGTATCAGTGTTACTGCTACCCATGGGAGACTGAGACCAATTCCCATCCGTTACATAAATAAAATATAGGTACATTTTGCAACGTGTCACGTGACTCTTTATCAGACGAATATAAGTTATTGAAAGTATTAAAATATTTGTAACTAGGAAAGTTATATTCATTCAGTGTAATTGAATTAGCAAAAAAAAACAAGAATTCTTATAAGTATCTTCTGGTATTCATACTCTTAACGTATACACCATCTTCTTAACATCACGCTGAATCATGGTCAAGCCAACGAAATCAACTAACGACGTATCATCTCATTAATTGATTGCACAGCGTCCGGCACAGAAGGTTCATTTATTTCATTCACAAACTTTCAGGCTTGTATAACACGGTTTCGGAGACGCGTGAGTTGCTAAACTGGTTTTAATTTATTCGTCGTCAGTTTAACAAATGTGTTATGACCAGAAGCCGGCACGCTCATTACACCAGATCTCGAAGAAAGCGTCCACACGCTCCGTGTTGTGTAACAACTACATAATAAATTTGGTCATAACGCATACATTGTGTGTAACGATGTATCCGCTGCATCATGTATGTACATAGATACTACACTTTGAACTATGAACGAGTATTATTTATTTTATATCATCGCACAGATTAAACATTTTAAATGCAAAGAAACTGATGATTTAATGCCAATACTTGATGTCTCGTGTGACGCAATACATCCCGGTCCACCTTTCGAAGGATCCTGGGTTACATTCCCGGCGAGAATTTTAATGATAAATTTCAATTCCTGTTCTCGGTCTAGGTGTATTGCTAGACTCTGGTATTTCAGCTGTATGATGTCAAGAGGAGAAAAGTGTTGGCTGTTTGCTCACGCGTATAGTTGTTTAATCATAACATATACTTAAACATATATTAAGTAGAATGCGGGCAGTGTACCGCACATAATGGTCCTGCGAGCTGGATGGTGAGGCAATCGAATTTAATACTACTCTATTTTAGATGTTTACGAGAAAACATAGTAATAAAAGTTAACTTATATGCATTACTTTGTAACAAACCTAGTTTTCTGTACTTCTTGGTACGACTATCTCTTAGTCGTAAATGTTTATGTGGGAGTGGCAGGCGAGTCAATATTGTTTTATTTCGCGGTAAACGGTGAATCCTTTTATTGTATAGAAAACTACTCTCATCATCTCTTATCATTCATATTACTTGTCATATTTTCATTAACTCCTGTTTATACTCTTGTCTCTTTCTTCCTTCACATCACAATACAATCCTCCTTTCAACTTCGATCATTCATAAACAATTACGCATTTAAAAACCATTATGTAATAATGTGTTTTTTCTTCAACTAAATCATACACAGCAAAATGAATTCATCATACATATATTCGATATTTATACGGCCCATTTACGTTAAGTCAATTTTGTTTAATGTAGTTAATAAACTACTTTAATTATATTTTTATCAATCAAATAGGTGTGAAGTAACAAAAGAGAAACATTAGATTGTAATGTAAACATAAATTGATAATTTTATTCATTAATGTTTCCAACACATGTAGTATTTAATGTCTTGGAACAATGCAATGTACCGATGATATCTCCAGTTTTAATGTGTACAATGTAAAATCTCAGTTTTACGAGTTACTTTAAGATTAAGTACTTTTGTAATACGTTGGTGAAATATTACAATTGGGTTTTCATAGTAGTAAGATATGTAGATAGGCAGTAGATCATTAAGGTTTATGATTGCTGAAGTAGTACCGTTTCATAGAGTATATAATAGGGGATTAGGTACTTATTACTTGGCTTATATAGTTTAGTATCTTATCAACTTGTTTATTTATTGATTTATTGATCTATTTTAAATTATTTTCTGTTATTGTTACTGTTTGAACTTTTTGTTATTACTTTATTATATTCCGTTATTCTTCTAAAATGATAAATTAAGAATTGGAATATAAAACGCTACATATTGTAAATATAAAATATTTAAATTAGTCGTCATTAAATGGTTCTAACAATGATCGTATTTAAAAATATAAACGCAACAAATCGGATTACTTAAACGACATAATTAGGTTTAAAAGGTAAAATCCAATCCGGTTTCTATTAATTTTCGATAATTCATTGGTAGTTTTTTAATTATTTCCCTTTTTTAATTATATTAGTTATAGTAATTTCATAGTTCCGTTATTGATCTTTTCCTGCCGCTAATTGTACAAATCTCCTTTCAAAGGTTAATACACAACTTTGTTAGGATTGATTTTCTAATTTCTGTCGAAATCGATTTGTTCTTACATAATTTGTTTGGCTCAACACAGATTTAAACTGATTGATTTTTTTGTCATGATTATGTAATATGATACATCCATTCGATTTGATAATAATCTGTACATAAAAATAGATACATTGAAAGATAGGCTCACAGGGGTTCGTCTTGTAACTGATGACAGTCCATTCCGTACCATTTCCTCTTGATATAAGCTCCTCATGTTTACTTGAATTCTAAACAACATTAAACCATGCTAAATTGTAAATACACATCTTAGCATTTTCTAAATGTGGACGCAAATATATTCGTAATTAAAGCGGGAGGCTACGCTTGTCCGAGTTTTCACACGAACCTGCTTGATCTCTTACACAATATTGCGTGTAATATCAAATATAACTTTGTCTAAAATAATTGTAGTTAAGTACTTCGAATTAAGTATATTATGGGGTTAGATTGCACGTCATTTGTATATGTCTGTCATTCATTATTTATGGTTCTGTCTTAAGTTTAGTTCAAGTGCGTGTGTATCTTCTCTTAACAATAGTAAGAAGGTATATTTCTTAGCTAGTAGGTTTTTACGAAGTTGTTTTTCTTAAAACAGTTTACGCTCGATTGTAATATATGTATACTACTTGATGCGGTTGAAATTAGTAGGTAATATGCAAGATTAGGGACAGTTTTTCACACATTATAGGGAAAAAGTAAAAGTTGATGGATTATAACAATAAATAGGTAAAGTAAATTTTCGTCAAGTTGATTATTAACAGTCGCAGGCGAGAGGCGACAGGCGCCCGCGCGGCCTGACCACATCACTTTAGTCAACTCACAAATGTCGCAAAGTGCGACTGGTGTTGTGGTCTTCTTATATTTCACCGCAATGTGTTGTGAAGAAATGCCACCAACCACATGCCAGTGTAGCATTCCGGCACCGTTCCCAAGAGTGCAACGTCTTATAGTATATTCAGTAATGTTGTAAATATATAACATGCACGGACGGCATCTACTTAACATGATTTTAAGATATTGTCCAACTTTTCTGCCGGTTTTATAGGAATGAGAGTCATATCTTAAAGTTAAATTATAACGGACCGCTTATCGGATGATACTTTTCAGACTTCTACACTTAAAATAACCTTTCAAGATAGAAGCAATTTTTTTAGTGAGCAACGCTTTGGTAGGCACATGCTACATGCTGCATAATCTGCTTGGTTATGGATCATTAATATAAAAAAATATAATGTAATAAAATTTTTTTCTCATCTTCATCATAAATAAATTAGCATTATTACACCTTTTTCTTAAAACTACATAGGTATCTATTAATGTTATATGAAGTATTATACGATTCTTTATTGTTATTATAAAGGTTATAATACGATTTAAAACAGCGAATTAATACATTTAAAATTAATTGTATCATAATTTCTAAATCCTTATTATGCCATAACTTTAATAAATTGTATCGAAACCAGATCCCTTAAATCACTAAATCTCAAAACGCACCGGTGCTATAAATAAACAGATCGTATGTGAATGTGTACGAGATTTATCTTTAATGCAAATCATAATGAAAACCTTTTTAACTTTTTGGGACATCTTACACAGCAGTTGGCGGATCGTTCATCTTGTTTTTTGTCATGAATATCTCGCTGGGCACAATGACGGTGTTGCAGTGTCACCTTAAAGGTTTAAGGGCGTTGACCTAAGTTATCCCAAATATACGATTATGGCCGCTAAGGACTAAGTCCCTATTCAAATTTGATAATTTACCTGTTCATTGCATTATAATAAAAGGTTTTTAAAAATGTATAAATGCGATTAAATTAAAGCGGTCGGTTGTAAGCACATGACATGATGTCTTTTATTTATATTATACTTTATTGGGTAAACAGACAGTAGAATTATACTTACATTTATTCGTTATACTTCGTAAAATATTAAATCTTGGCTCTAAGTGTCGAAATGTTTAACATTTTACTTAGTGCAATTTTAATTTTTTGCACAATACAATGAAATAAACAAATGCTGTCATGGACTGGGATACAATTTATTTTCTTTATTTAATTATTGTTATGTTATAACACTGCTTAATATCGACCGTAAAATGCTTGACCTTTTATTAAACGTTGTTTTAACTAAATTTTATGTTGACATTGGTTCAGTGAACTTGCATGCAGAAAGTCAGTAATGTAGGTCGTGGGCACAACTTTATTTCGTGTCAAAATCCTATTCCTTGAGACTGAAACAACGTATTCGCAAATGAACGTATCATACGCGTTGGAAGCAACTTGCTTTACGGATTAGGTACCGATTAGTTCGCTGATGGATGTTTTTCTTTTGGCTCTATTACTATTAGAAAGGCTAAACCATTTTGATAGTAATGATTACAAAGTGATTAGTGAGAAGGTCGCATCTTCTCAATTGGAAAGCTGCAGCACGCACTATTACAATATAATACTCGTCCAGGAAGGAAGCCGCTCACCAACGACGCCGACACGGTAATACTTGCATAGTTCGAAAATCGTCAGTAATTGATGCTAAATTAGATTTAACGATTTCCGCGCGTCGATCGCGTGCAATCAACATTGCATAGTGTTACCGGAGTGTTGCGTGAAATCACATGCGCATGCATTCGAATGAAAATGTAGTGCGCGTAATGTAATCGAATTTCAATGTCATTGCCGGATTGGTTAAACAATCGTCGCCCTTGTTCACGCTTTTTTAATCGATATAAACTGAGCGTTTCTGAGTTGAATACGCTCTCTTAAATTGAAAAAAAATGCAGTGACTTTGGGTTCATGATTTATCTGTAACAGTTTTGAAGTGTATAGATCAGTATAACTAGCGTGTAAACTGGTGCAGATTTAGCTGAACTTTAGACATTTTTTCTGACCAAAACTGCTTTTAAACGTGATTTCCTTTAAATTTTAAGTGGTAAGAATTTATGAAGTAATGTTCTGCTGGTGGGAAAAAACCTACACATGCCATATAGCATGCTGTCATAAGACTACAGTTACTTTGATGTATGTACAAATCATGTAAAAATTACAAGTATAGATAGGACAGCTCCATGCTACGTTGCTGCAGCGCAGTCGAGTAGAAAGGTCATCGATATCAACCGAGGGTTGTAGGTACTATAACGTTAATAAGTTTCGTAAGACAGCCAACACAATAAATCGCTTTTAGACTCATGCATACGCGTGCACGTGTGAATTAAATTCACAATGGTCGGTCAATTGATCAATTGTTGCACAATACACGTCTCCATTGACACCAGATCAACGGAACAGCCGAGATCTACTCATGTCTGTATTGTCGTACGCGGTATATACTTGGTACCTTCTTAAAAGACAGTCTCGGACGTGTTTAATGAAGAGAGATACCAAGCCAAATCATCAAACTA
Organism: Carystus phorcus; assembly: GCA_018248895.1. NCBI lineage: Eukaryota > Metazoa > Arthropoda > Insecta > Lepidoptera > Hesperiidae > Carystus > Carystus phorcus. The sequence continues at coordinate 11,992 of DWJN01003022.1, forward strand.
TTTCGGTGTCTTTATGTACTTATAATCTAGAGGTCTAAAGGTCATCTACAGTGAGCATGCGAAGATTATTATTAGATATTTGTTAGGCTGCCTAAGCACGTATCTGCCAGTATGATGTGTATTATTTAACCAATATAATGAAAGGTTAAAACATGAGCTACACAAACGTAAATTACTGCAGTTACTCGGAGCGAAGACCAAGGTAGATGTATGATTAAAGAGATAATCTATGTTATCAACATTAAAACGTATCTAAATAAATAAAATTCTGAACTCTTTTTACATGTTGAATGAATGTAAAAAATCTTTCGGGAGATGTCCATTCAAATGTTACTTTTCATTTTCTGTAATGATTAGACTCGACCATCCGTTATTATAAGATGCTTATGATCATAATCGTTCCTTCTTTCCTGAGTTTTGCCGTAAAGAAAAGCTACGTTTATTGATACAATAGTCAGCAAATAACAACAATATTTGCTTTACCATATCAGCATATTCATATTGCTTAGTTAGAATAATTCTCAACTTTCAAGGTTGATATAACCTTGAACTCACGATCAATCGACAAACGAAGTCATCACCAACCTGCGGTGATAAATCATGGTCACAATTGAGTTGACAAACCGGCGCATGCGCAGATCTATCAATCTAACAGCATCACGCGCTCATTGTTACATGTCACAGCCACAACTGATGACTCTTTTGTCAGCTGATGGAACTGGATCATGAATGTGTGTCGTGTCGCCATTGCATTGGGCAACGTGAGATCGAGCTGATATGCGTAAGCGCAGCCTTGACTATATCAATCAGCAATTATCTAACGAACCTCGATGATTAATCGACAAGTTAAAGATCGAAAGCATCGATTATACGGTTAATTTAGTTTAATGACCCCTTAAGAATTTATTACGAGCGTCGAATTATTCAACACATAAAAAATCTAGACATGACAAATCGATTTAAGAAAATGTAGTACAGTATGCGGCTCGAATCTACTTCGTTAATGGTTTTAGAATAAAAATTATACAGTAGTGCTAATTTTAATGTAAGCCCGAAAAATAGGATATTGAAGGATACAAAGTTTTAGAAACCGTTTACAGTTTATGATTGGGATAATGTACATAATTATGTTGCTATATTGCTATTAATATGACATGTAACGGCCACTCTGTCAAGACAACAAACATATTTGAGATCAAGACTTATCCCTTTTAGAAACCGTTTACAGTTTATGATTGGGATAATGTACTACATAATTATGTTTCTATATTGCTATTAATATGACCTATCACCACGGCCACTTTGTCAAGACGACAAAGATATTTGAGATCAAGACTTATCCCCAACCCAACTAATTAAGTAACTGACACAAAACTTAAGTTATTTACCATTTGCCCTAAAGCGGCACCTGCATCTGCGCACTGGGCGCGCCGAGCCACAAGCTCAGCCGATGTAGATCACATATCACAACATGTCCGACACTACTTGTTTATTGACATGGGACACCGCGTATTATGCAATAATACCTTTAGAGATATTTATAATAAAGTACTACTAACACGGCCTCGATTTAGTTAGGTAAAACAATGCAAACAATTTCAAATATTATCATAACACGTTTATCTCAATTTACCGATTTAGCACTGACTGATTACGATTATGTCGAAGTGTCTTTTCAATTAAAATTAGAATAACATTTGATGTAACATTTAGCAGCTGTAGTCAAAATACTATTAACAAAATTACTAAATACGATTAAACCATTGTCAAACATATTTGTACATCCCATCCCATGATATAAGTTATAAATATACCCAGTACGTATTAACGTGTTTCGTTTAGGGTTTTCCGAGTGGTACCTGAATTGACAAATATGTATGTAGATAATAATACCAAAAAAATGCGAAGATCTATATTAAAAACAAAGGTAAGGTTCTCAAAAACTATTTAATGCTTTATTTTTACTGTTATTACAGATATAAGTTTTCTAATTAACAACCATAGCACAATATAAGAATTTCATACAACGTTCGTTACACGAGACATACATACTATTTTTATTTTAAATTTTTTGCAGAAAACCCATAACTCAGCGATTCTCTAAGGAAAATTAAATAGTTCTTGAGATTGTTAGAAAATTTCACATACACTAATGCTTCCATGGACAACAAATAATAAAGTAAAGTAATACAAAAACAAAGCAAATTTTAATTTATTTCAATGTAAAAGACATCAACGCGTACAACCATGCTTTTCGAAACGAAAGTATTCTTTCGTTTC
>DWJN01003023.1:0-14270 GCA_018248895.1 Carystus phorcus
GCAACCCTATGCTATACCACTGTGGGAACACTGATACAGGAAGTTCGTTCCACAGTTAACACGATAATTTTCATTTTATAGTTCTACACTAGTATAAAATGTCATTGCGTTTCAGTGTGAGTTATCACAAACCGACTGATGTGACGCTTAATCTAAAATATTGACTACTATTTTTAGTAATATATACTACATTTCCATAAAACTATCCCAATGGTTATTATTACGAAACAGTCGCTTTCCTATATTTGAGGTCGTCTGAAGACTTTTCTTAAACTCGGACGTATAAAAACTTTTCGTAAAGCCCATAAAAATAACGCAAAATAACGAGTTATTTATACTTTAGATCTTTTATGTAGTATGTGAATATTAAAAATATTTTATAGAAAATGATTACTAAGTACAAAGTACGCGCTAATTTGGAAAGTTGAAGTAAGACCTTGTGCTCTGAAATTTGGAATCAACATCATTATTATTTATTTTATTTTACATAGATATTTTTAATACTTTAACCAAAATATTCATTGTACAATATAAACGAGGAAAATAATTTGAAGCAGTTTCTATGTATAGCTTTTAATTCAATGACACCAACAAAACCCAAAATTGATAGCGTCTACATTTTAGTCTTGTATATTTGTTATAAGATTATGAAAAGTGGTCTGACTGTGACGGTTTTGCTTTCACGTTGTGTATATTTTTTTTGGCTAAAAAACTTCGCCTTAAGTATGAAACTTAATTTGTCCTAGTTGGTTTTTCCTGCAACATAATTAATGATATTATGCAATATTGTTTATGTACTTTAAAACCGTTATAAAAAGATAATGACAAAAAACCGTAAGTTCATATTATAAATCAAAAGGTATTAAAATATATAACAAAATTTTGGTACAACTTTATATGAAACTTTAGTTATTACAAATTGACATTTAAGATATTAAACAAAACGAAATCACTAAATAAGTATTTAATATTAGATAATTCGATATTTTATATTAACGTTGATTTTAAAACGTAGACTGTAAAAGTTAATATTGAACGTTATTATGCTTGACTTTTCATACATGAAATTAAATATATATTACGAAGGTTTTTCTTAAGACCTTACCGTCATATTTAGAGCTATGCTCAGTTACAAGGCACTGGTCGATACTAATCTGTTTCATACCAGTTTCTTTCACTGTAAACAAAGCCCGATCTTCGCTCGAAGAATGACGAATGTTAGAATCAGCATTGACAGTATATGTTCCTCGGCGACGCAACATCATTTCCGCTCAGTCGGGTCATGCGTAAATTGAAACTAATAAGACACTTCACTAAACACTTTAACATGGTCATTAGGACGCACGAACAATCGACACTGACAGCAATTTCAATAGATATGTCTTCATACCGAAGGTGTAACGACACTAATTAATGCGCGAGATGGGAAAACATTATTATATTTTCTTGCACCGGAACCGAGCGCGTACAAGCTAGGTGGCGGGTTAACGAACCAATTGGTTATTTAGCAACTTGCAACTTCTGTAGCGAACGAGCAAATTGTGAATCGGACGCCGAGCGAAAGGCGATTTGAAAACCGAAAGTACGTTGGCACGGTTATGTCGCGAATGGCAGGATGGGGCGCTCGCTCGCGACCACTAGATAGTTAGATCGCCAACGTTCACTGATAACGCAACAGATAACATGTAGTACAGAAGGAATCGTCAATTTAACTACGTATTCAGTTTATAAGCTCATTCACAATTTTGTAATAGAATGGAAATTAATAACCAGCGGACTCGGGTTAAGGTCCACTTACTTGGACACTTAGTTGGTCGTGTCAAAACAAGATTTTGTTGTGTTAGAGTTGAATGTGATAAAATCTAGCTTAAATTTTATTGATTATAAGAAGTATAAATAAGAAATATTTACTATTTTTTCCGCAGTCGCTATGAGAAATAAGGAGACATAAAATTCTCGCCAACTCCTTTACTAATCGCACTATCGAAGTCGTCAAAACACTGGAAACAAATAGACGTCACAGATCACTTCTTAATGGGTCAATTGCACAGGCAAAGGTCGTGTTGTTTCTCCGCGATACTATGACTGCACTACGCATCATTTGTCACGATGAGGGAAATGTGTGTATATTAATAGCAATGACCGAATTCGTTTGGCATGAAAAAAAAATTTTACGTGTCAACTGTCAACTAAATATATAGCAAGATCCACTTATCGTGTTTATCTTTAGTCATTATCAATATGCAGTTATTAACATATTAAAATTTATGTTAGCATTTCAATGTTTAGTATCGAAAACGGTATAAAGCACAAAAATAAAAGTCAAACGTAATGTTAAAAATTACTTTAGTATCAGTTATTATTTTATGTCTTTTTATTGGCTTCGATTAATAAGTGTGTTATAGTTTTGATTAGAAAAAAATGTCTTAATAGTAATATTTATCATGTATGAAGTGCAAATATTCAGGCTTTAATGCAATAGCCTAAAATGCAACATCATTTAAGTAATTAAATATTTAGTAATTAAAAAAAAATTAATCCTTTTTTGTCGTTATAATTGCAAGCATAAATGCTAGTTTGCTTCTTTAGAGGCGATCAGCTTTTCTGTGTCTATGTATATCGAGCATGCAAAAGTAAGTGCACATTTTATGATTAAAAATATAAGTTCAAACGTACCTAACTCCCATATTTCCAATTACAACATAAACAAAAATTTATCTCGTAATTTAATTCCTATGTAACTGTATTCAACGTTAGTTGACACTAGACGTTATTTCCGGTATCAAGATAACACGCGTCATTTCTTAACTCAAGCGTATTTAGATATGGATGCCCATAACATATTTTCCCATGGTATCCATCCGAATGAACAAATGCCACGTGCAAAGCCATGCAATACCATGAATGGTATGAATATTCAAATGGTTTTGAGATTTAAAAAAAGAATCAATAGCTTTAATGGGCCAATCAGCGACCATATAGACGACATGCCTTTTAAATAATATCCATGATAATTATCCCTCTATATATTCAACATGTAAAACAAAAAAATACACATTCCGTCCATGAATTATGAAAAATAATAAAAAAACCTGGAAAGGTACCATTGTTTACGTTGGAAAAATAAAAATGGGTAAACAAATGACTGCTGGTATAAACGAACGAATAGTATACTACATTAATACCCTGTCCAGGGACGACTTTTCCGATATACAGAAATGAAAAGGAAATGTTTGCAAATGTAATTTGTATTAGATGTATAAAAAATATTATATAATACAAGTTTCTTTACCTAAAATGGTATGATGTTCAAGGCGTTCTCAAGCATTAAAAATAAAATTAATGTACCATAAATAAACCAGTAACATTTTTGTTTTCTAACATTTATATAAAAATTATAATCTGTCATTATGTAAATATATTTATAACAACAATATTTATGGAAATAGGTATGCTGGTTTGAGATTTGAATACTTAAGAAAAAAATAATACTAACGGGTTAAATTATAAACTAGAAATTCATTAACTACACTCATAATGTTCTGATAAGTCAAAGTTAACTTTGGTTAACTTATTTTTAGAATTTATTAATTATGTATTGACTTTGTACACTGGATTCCGTGAGTAACTAATTTACCTGTCTGTTTATTATTTAGTTTCGAATGTTTTAAATATGTAACTTTCCTTATACCTATGTAACTAACTTTGAATTTATAAATCAAAACAATACAATATAATACATAATACCTATTATAATTTAACCATATCATAGTCATACAATAAGACTAGTATGTAATAGCGAAACGCATAGCGGAAAGTAGCGCCATCTCTATGTCATGTTTAAAGTCAATGTAACTTGGACAGGAGTTGCTTATCTATTCCGGTATATTATGTACATTATCAATCTATATATCTACTGTTCAAAACGATCACGTTAACTGCGATTCGTTTGCCTGTTATAGCAATTATCTAATATTTGGAAAGACATGACTGTAGTCGAATACTAGACTTAAAAGTTGAAAACCTGGCATAATGGTTTGTAAGAAAATCACAAATTGCTAGTAAGCTGTCACTCATTTAGTAGGGCATTTTTATGAATGAAACAATTTAGTCCATACTAAACTATTTTGTTTACGACATTATTTAGATACTACGAATAAAAATACGACCATTTAGCAGCTTTTCTTATGTTTTAAATGAATATGCAATTGAGTAACAATAAAAACATCTCCAAATCATAAAATAATTTGTTCAGTTGGCATATTACCTTAGTGGGAAACATATGCTATGATAATTTTAATAAACATGCGACGAAACTTTTCCCGAACATTCGGTTTTTGCGATTATTTAAAAATGACTTTTACCGATTATTGTTTGATTTATGTATATGTATTTGTAAATGAAACATACATCAATTGTTACATAGAATAAACATTTATCTCAAACATCCAGAACCAACAAATCCCTAGATTCGTGGTATGAACTATTACGCACGCGTTACTAACAGCTTTCCGCCTGCGTTTTGACTGACATGGAAAAACCTAGTAATAAATTCCATAGTAACGCTCACATCGTAAACAGTGTCGTATCCAAATACCAATTGAATTGGAGTTCATGACAATACATTTTCTGAAAATTATATTACAATGACACAAAGATAGTGTTATTAGCCGCAAGATAAATTTAAAAAACTAGTTAATAGTTCAACTATGTACCTAATAGATTTTGGAGAAAAGTTTGTTTTGTTGACATCATTTAGTACCTAATAAAACCATGTATAACAGAAATGCTATACTACAGCGAGATCAGACATGAATTTTGTGTTTGTGCTCTCTATATTATTAGTATGTTAAGCACGGAGAATAAAATAAGTACTATATTAAAATGAAATATCCAAAAGTCAGCAATGAGAAAACAACTCAAATATTCGACTTTTAATCTATTCCTCCTTGAACTCAGTTTGAAATATAGCTCTGTTTAAAATTAACCATCATAATTAGATTATTATCATTATTCATAGATTTAGGCTTGACATGATAATACTCCTTGATGTTATTACACACTTATGTTATGACATGATGACATGGTAGACTTTAACCAAAGAAGGATTTGTTTTCCCCATTAGATGAAAGTATAACTTAAATAGTAATAACAGTAATGTTGTAGGTTGATAAACTCATATTTCTACAAAATAGCTATTCATTGCAACTTTGTTCTTATGAAACAATCTATCTGCTTGCTAAATCAAGGCACTCTTTATCATTTTTCCTCATTTGTTTTCTCAACTCTTCCAATAGTTTCTTTTAATTATTTTTTTATTGACTCTTCACTTAATAAAACAACCCTTTTCTTTACGGTCTATAGATAAAATACAATCTCAGAAAATTAACCTTTCAGGCCCATTATACCACCTTGATGCATCAAGAGGTTTTTGGTGATTTCAGTAGGGTATCCTGTTGACCTACTTATTTTTTCATAGACAACTTAGCTTCTTTTCCTATAGTTCTAACATATTTTCAAAGAGATATTGATTATGAAGAAGGATTCAAATGTAAGAATACACATTTATTTAATCATTTAAGTGGCAGGGATGGAGTTTGTGACTTATGTGTATATAATAATATGCACAAGTGGAACAAAATCACGATGTATAAGTTAATTTCTCATGCCCAAAATGGAATCAACTCATAAGTATTCAGTAAGAATGATATTACAGGATATGTTTTAAATGTAAGAACATAAGTAATTAGTGCATTTTTATACAGATAAGAAATATATAAAAACAGGATAACAGGAACTTGTCACCTATGTCTAATCAAGTAGAAGTTTGCATATCCTCATATATGCATGCATGATGTGTGTAAAAAGTGCTATTAGGCACTAATATCAACAGTTTAATATGTCTATCTGTAGAAGTTGCCTGGAAGATGACAACCTTTACTAAAAGCCAACCTGATTAATAATAACTCATAATATGTAAAATAAAAATACATTTTTATAATAACAGTAGATTTCCATTAATTATATTCATTGTTTTAGCATATGGTTGTATCAAATTACTGCCTAAAATCAAGAAAACTAAACAAAAATTTTAAATTATTGAACAGCATTGAAATAAAAAAATATTTCCATAGAATGAATTGCTAAAAAATAAAGATGGAGAAAAAAAATATTAGCTAACAACAGCTCATCATTAAAATACAAAAACTGAAGTTTTTTACATAGTTCTGTATCCCTAGATTGTGTTATATGGACACTTTTTGTATAATATGTTACCATTTTAATAAAATGCCTTATCATGAAGAAAACATAGAAGAAATAAATTCCACTAAATTACTACATTACTCATTTAAAAATATCAGTTACTACTAGTCAAACATTTTTAATACTACAAAGGATATACTTAACAACAGATTCTTAAGTTATGTGTAAATGTAAAAAAGGTTATTTATGTTTTTTATAATTCTTATCATACTAAAAAAATGTTCACTGTACCAAACATTAAAAAAAATGAAGCAATTATATGTATATCACATCTACTGATAAGAAATTGATAATAATTAGGAAAAATGAGAATGGGGCTAATGTACTACTTTAAATCCATAAAAAGAACCCCATGCATTGCTTCAGGCATATCATTAAATTACGTCATTAAAATGTAACCTCAAAGGATAGGTAAAATACGAAGATTTATTACAGAATCCTAACCAATTTCCTGCAATAGGACGTAACTGTTATAAGAGATTTTTGATTTAAATACGTACTAACTAGAAGAATAAAGTAAAACACGGCGCATTTTCTTTCATATAATGTTTTTGACGTGATATCTGTCTGTCATACGCCAAGCCAAGGCTTATGTGGCAAACCCAAACCAGTGCCGTCAGCCGTGGCCATTTTTAAAATGTAATGATGAAGACAGTTCCGTCGATATCGATTTGATTTTTAGAATGGATTTAGGTTACCGAAAACGAAGTAGATTTGCAAATTAACAGTCACACTATTGTGTCAGTAGCAAGATACGTCACAGTCTAAGAAATCACGATGGCCGACAAAGAATGGTTAGGTAGTACTCACTGCTAATTTTTACGCCTCCTAGAGGTTTCGGTGGTTGGTTGTCGAATGTCTTTCGAACGGATTTATTGCTGCCCTCGGCGAATGACGTGGTCCTAGGGCGTCCGCTCATTATTATATGTATAAAATAAACGGCCGAATCCTGAACTTCATAGATACTACTTCACATTTCTCGTTACCACCCTTGCACTCACACTGAACTCTCTCACTTTGCGGATGAAATACAAAGTTATGGATGCAATAACTAAATCAATATCACAATTGTAGCATTAAAATCAAAATAAGATAATGGTTTTACAATATCATTTTGTTAGATTTTTTAAATTTACTTCAATAAAGTGAACGACAAATTTTTAGTTTCTTCAGACTTCACAGACTTGATCGCTCGCTCGGTCATTCGGCTAATTTCGGCACTCGCTCGGATGGCGCTCGGCCCTTCGATCAGTGACGTAGCCAGAATGCGTTCCGTTATACGGATACACATTAAACAATACTAATCTAAATAATTTTAACAAAACAAGTTGTATACTAAAGAAAGTGCTAACATACAATAACTCTATATAAATTTTGTAATTTTAGATTACCTTATATAAGTTTATATACACGATACCTCGTTCCATGCTAATAGATGCCAGGTTACTAATAGTCTGTGTCATAAATAATTATTCTGTGCAATATTAACGCTATGCAATATTATTCTGTGTAATATTAACGATTTCCGTTTATCTAATATACTACATTATTCTGAAAGGATAAGGAGGATTAACTTATTTAAATGGGGGAAAAGTTGAAAAAGTTACTACTCGCGTAGTCCAAAATGATTTTATAATAACCTTAAAAACTGCTCAAGATAAACATATTGTAGCTACAGTAGCGCCACCGTTATTTTAATTTATTTCGACGGACACTTTTTAAACATAGATATGGTATTTGTCCTTGTCTCTACTACTATAATAATATGTATGTACATCATTCTTATGATTATTTTGGAACAAACAAATGCAATTAGAATTAACAATCATTAATTCCATTCACAGATCACTAGTAAATTTCAGTGGAACGTTCATGAGGTCCGTTACATGTCCAGAGTAGTAGCAAGTCAGGGAATGAATACAAACATAATTAAATAATTGTGCGAACAGCGCCACCTGATATCAAATACCAGAAACTATCCTTAATTATTTTTTGTCCATAAGTCTGGTAAAAGAAAGCAGAAAATTAATAAGCCCACTAAAATATAAAAAGGTATTGTTAGGTTTACATAAATGCGTTTTTTTTAAATAATATTCTCAACCTGTAAAACAATAATCCATAAAAAGTAGTATATATATTCATAACGATCTTTTTCTAAACTATTGTAAAAATAATATAAATTTAAAACTTGTGTAACTTAATGTAAGTTCAGATATTTTTGTACTGTACAAGTAAACTTCTTTAAACTAATTAATATTCAATGTTGTATATAGATGGCAGCACGTTCGCACAATTGATATTATCTAGTTCTTTATCTTTTTATTAATCTGTGACAATAACCCCTAAATTGCGTTTGACTTTTTCATTACCTACCATTGCCTTTTAATTATTTTTTTAGTTTAGGTACCTAATTATATAATTTCTTTAGGTAGACTTTATTGCCAAATAAATAAAAGAACGTTCCGTAAGAATTCAAAGACCCAATTTCTCAGAAGAACACTTACCTTCAATATCCCTTTAACACCCTTAAAGTTTAGTATAGTTTCCAATTTTAATTGAGTAACCGCTGGGCAATATTTTAACTTTTTTATTACGATATTAAATGTCAATATGTTACTGCAACCAAATAGCTTATTTAGTCCATGCCAAAAGTAGCATTTTATTCATAATAATATACCCATTATATATTAAGGTATAAACTAGTGTATATAATACATATTACAGTATATAAAAGAATAATGCTAAATGCTAGTTCGCAAATATTTAAAAAATTACTAGTCAGATTAAAGTAATTTGCCCCTACGTGACTTTTCTATCCAAAGATAAGGCGGTCTTGATTTATTGATTAGTGACATAAATTAAACGTTTACATTGTTAATACTTGTGCTATATACCTACTTATATTTTATCAGATCATGTTTGATACCTTCTACCTTGTTTGTAAAAACCGGAAGCCTTTGTAAGGTTTTTGTTATTATGCAAAAGTAAAAATGTGAATATAATTTAAAATATTTCATGTAATGTAGTATACAAGTTGTACTGTTTGAGTCATGGATGCATTATAGGGTTAGAAATGTGTCATTGCTACGCCTTTTCAGCTAGTGTACATCCTGATGATGCCACGAGCCATTGTTGATAGCACACAGTGTTAACTTCCATGCGGTCACTGTCCAGGTAGCGCCACTAGCGCCCCACCCCTCTAGGCGGGGTCGCATATTCTAGAGCTTTAGAGGCGTATGGCTAAAGCTATTTTAGGCGGTGTTTAGTGGGTAGGCGCCTAGGTTTATATCGAGTCCCACATAGCAGTGCAGCCGGCTGCACTAGTATGCATGAGCATTCACCGCCTCCCTCCCGCCCTAGCACCTCCAAAGGGTAGTTTTTGCTTTGTCTGGACGCAAAACAAAAACCGAAAAAAATAAAATTAGTCGTCCGTTTAACTAGACACTTGTTATAAAATGTGTAATTAGTCCAATCATTTCTAACATAATATTTAAAATATTTTATCTATCATATTATAGTATACATGAAAATGATTGGACCAGGGAATTAAACAGTTATTAGATCCACTATATATTAATTATTAATTACTTGGTAACAGATGGTACTTACTGAGTTTATACTACAATGTAATATAAAATATTAATAATTATAACATACAAATAGCCACAGATGTCTAGATTTCGCTCAGTAAAAGGTTGTCCCTATCATTAGATCAATCAATATTTTATCTTTGTAACATAGTACCTTATCAATACGTATCAATGTGTGGGTGAGAGTCGAGAATACAAAACACGAGTTGTCGATTCTCGCGTACGCGCACATTGTCAGAAATGCCAGACAGTCAGGCCAGTTGCGCGTGCGCAGCTCAGCAGCGCAGAGTTCACTAGAAGTTGTGAAATTTGTTAATAATGTAACAAAACGTATAATTACTTCATTAGTACAAGCGTTATCTTGGTTTTTATGAGTTTATAAATATGGAGTGTTATACTTCTGATAGTTGCGACAGCGACAGTAGAGAACAAAAAACGTTAAATTTATCAAGTCGATTATTGGACTCCTCCAGCGTATCGTTAGAATTGTGCAGCATTATCAACGAAAAGGAATGTGCGGAAAATTACGAGATTATTCTACTTTACAGCAATCGAATCGAAACATTGCCAGAGACGATAAACAGGTTTAGCAACTTGAAGATATTGGATGTGAGCAACAACAGGCTAGTGAGTCTCCCAGACGTGCTCAAGAGCTGTCCATTAACTTCTTTAATAGCCAAACATAACCGACTCAGGAATGAATCGTTACCGAAGTCCTTTTTCTGCTCGAAAAGTTCTCTCAGAGAACTCAATCTTAGTGGCAATCAGTTGAATTATTTTCCAGAACAAATATTGGAGTTAACGTCACTCAAATATCTCTATTTAGGCGGGAACAATATCATAAACATACCAAAGAATATTTGGAAACTAAACAGGTTAGTTATTTTATTCATTTACACCTATTTCATCTAACTTTACTAATAATATTTCTTGGAAGACGTTGTATTCATGTAGGTTTGAAAGAATCTCTTATTTATTAAGATAACACGCCCCTACAGGATTATTTTGAAATGTAGAGGGGCTGAATATTCGTTTTTGAAACAAGACTCTGTCGTCAAGAGAAAAACCTAAAGGTATTTTAAAAAAGATGTTTGAGTTGTGTTATGAAAACATAATTTGTCCTAATTATTTCCATAAAATACTTCAATGTAGTAATTTACGTAAGTAGGTGGGTACCTACTTATGTTTAATACAATTACCTTCATACCAATAACAAGGTATATGTATGTATCTCATTTAATGAGAAACCATTGTGGAGGACTTATTACATACATTACACGATTCTTGAGGCGTTATGGAACCTTTTAGGTAGTGTTAGGTAAGGTTTATTTAAGTATTAACTTAGTTTTTAATGAAATAAATAAAATACCTTTTAAAAATCCGGACCACTTTCATCAGCGTCTTCATTGATGGATTAGAGATCAAAATAGTTTTATCTATATCTCTAAATAACAGCTTCCGTGTTCAAAACAGCTCGTTAATCGTATGCATGAAGATCAACTTTATATTCTTAATTTTATTGACGACCCATGTGCTGCAATGTTCACTATTACCGGTTCGCCGTTGGAAGGGTCCGTATACGATTCCCAGCAGGATAATTTGAATTTGAATGATAAATTTAATTTTCTGGTCCCGGTCTAGGTGTATGTCCTTGTCACCCACGACACAGAGGAACCAAATGCGGGGTATGAGTGTGTAGCGTTTTTTATTTATTTATTCCTGTGAGCATTCCGTGTGTCGTGTCAGTTTAAGATCGCTTCAATTTGTCGTGCAATTGTATTAATTTCCCGACAACTCCTAAGATATTTATTTTAAATTGTATGCTGTTAAGAGCTATTATAACTTTTCCACCGTACATTGTTTTGTTACATGTTAAAGGGATTAGGAATCTTCTTCGATGAATGAACCCAGTCAGCGTTTCTCCGAAATCTTCAACAATAATCTTCATATTTCACCCAATTTACGCAAAAAATCAAACAAAATTCATGGACCATTTTAATATGAAAATTTGGCAGGTTTTAAATTTATCGAATTCAGACAGGCAGACTTCATAATATGTATAGATTAGACTAGTTATAACAAAATTTACATATGAGCATTACTATCAACACAAAGGTCATCATCACAAGCGCAGTAAGGCGCCTATTTATAATAACATCTTTTGTTCTTTTTATGAATATTATGATATCAAGTTTTATGTGTTATTCGTCAATATTTTGATAGGCAGTTATTAGTTAAATATGTATTTAAGTATATATTTCTTATTTAAGTAGTTAAATAAGAATGATAAAAGGTACCTTCTCGGCTATTCTCACACAAAAGTAGGTAAGAATAGATCCTCCACCCTAAAAAATAAAGTCTTAAAAGTTTAATTTTTAAACAATTCACTTATAACTGTAATTTCCAAGTTGCTGAAAGGTGGTCTCCTCTCTCTCATGTTAGCTTATGTTAAAATAAAAAATGTTATAACAATTAGTCGTACAATCATCTGGGAAATGCATGGGCAATTTCTTCAGCGATGCTAAGATCCATGTGATTTTTCGGCTATTTACATCGGATCCATTAGCAGTCGTTGCTATCCTTCAACAAAAAATATCACAGTAGGTTTAAATATTCAATAGGTTTTGAATGTTATTTCTGGCGGAGGATCTCCAGGATATTTAGGCCATACAAAAATACGTTTAATCGAGAAATCGATGCATTTGGGGAACATTCAAACTTTCGGCAGGATTTTTTCTACAATACCACAATGTCTTATGACTATAACCAGTGCGACTTGCCTGTTAAGAAGTACGCTGTTGAAACTCTGTGGGCTCTGACTTCGGAAATAATTCACAAGCTACAGGTAGCTCAGCGGGCTACGGAGCGTGCTATCTCGGTGTTCCTTCTTGGAATAATATCCGGAACGAGAAGATCCGACATGAACCTCGGTAACTGCTATAAGCTCAACGGATTAAGAAATTGAATTGGTAGTGTGCAGGCCATATGTTCCGCCGATCGAGAAGACTGCCGCTGGGGCCGACCAGTTCTGAAGACCACGAATTGGTAGAGGAAGACATATATTCCACAATAACCATGATTGTAATGTTGCCAACATTACAATAAAGTTCATAAATTGGTGCTATTGTCATAACTTACAAGCCCCGTGTGACGATGCTTAGATGACTTGGATGGAACACTTTTATCTGTATGTCAACTGCAGTAAATAATCGTTGTTGTCTTCGCATAATGAGTAATTCATTGTTAGACACTAATGAGCCTATTTTATTTATATTTCTAATAATTAAAGTTCTTCCTCTCGATGTCTTTTCGAGTCAATCCGCTAGCCTATTGTATTATACTTCCAGACAAGTAAGTACCTACCTATATAGTTATCCACTTCTCTCCCTCTTACTCTTACATAGGAAACATGCGCTTATCTAATAATACAACTCACAGGGTTTTTTTAATTTGCATTGCATTAATTTAAAAAATCATAAATAGGTAATCACTTAGGTAAATAATAAGATGGAAGTCAAAAATGTTTTTTGTTTAATTATTATTAGACTGTATGTCTGTTCCAGTATCACCTTGGTGGATTTCGTCGTAACTTTGCAAGTTTTACTTTAGTTTCAATCAAGATTCAAGTTTAGGATATGTCGCCTGCAAGAAAATGGGTGTTCAAATTAAAGTCGCTCACGATAATTACTGGGATTCAGTGCTTAATTAGAGACTTTGAAAATCATGTCATTGCTTTCCTCTTTATTGTATACCCATTTGATGTAAGATAGGCCTCGCATTCGCTTAGGAGTGTTCTGAATGTAATAGCAGTCAGCCCCAAAAGTATCGTGAAAAGGAACACCTTAATCCGTCATCCTTACCAATATAGAAATAGCCTCAGTAATTATATGCACCTTTGTCGGTATTCCCGGCATGTTTGAGATGTGTGGAATATTATTAAATTAGGGTGAAGAATTACTTACATGGACTTGTAGGTTGTTTAAAATAGCTAAGTTAGTTGTAAGACGTAATTAATGCATACATAAGAACTACGGTACCCTTCTCTAATCCAATAAGGGGAAACCGTTGAAGAGATTGGAATAATAATTAAACCATCACCCAACTGGCATTTACAATGAAAATAGATTAATGCGTTTTTGTTATTTCCCTACTATAATACGAGTATAACTATAAATCGCCTCTACAATTTTAAAATGGGTAGAGTCATAATTATACCAAACAATGCTGCCATATTTTTTCTATATGTATTTGCCTGATTATCGTGACCTGGCGGGGACACGTTGATAGTGATAACGCACAGTTCAAAATAATGACGACGTTATTTATATAACTTTTAATTTAATCACTTTTTATAGTTGCGATTACTCTATAGGCACCCCTACCTACTTATATTTTCCGCTCCTAAATTACTTAGTA
>DWJN01003024.1:0-14270 GCA_018248895.1 Carystus phorcus
CGATCGACAGAGTTAAGCAACTGCGGGCGCGGTCGGTACCTGGATGGGTGACCGCTAGTGGCAAAAATTTCTTGAGCATTTCCGTGCTTCGAAGGGCACGTTAAGCTGTTGGACCCAGTTGCTATAAAATAGCAGTCGTCAAGCCACGTCGGAGACCTTCGGGCGGTTTGAAAACTTCCGACACTTGGGTTGGCCACTAACCCCTCCACCCATCCACATTGGAACAGCGTGGTGGAATATGCTCTAGACCTCCTCAGTGCTCAGTAGTGGGCCATAAAGGGGTTGAAGGCAAGGCAGATAGCTTCAATAGCATGAAATCGGTAGCAGCATCTGACACGTAATGAGAAACCTTCTACCCATGATGGACAGCCAGGCCGTAACGGCTGCTGCCCCCTTCTTAATCACTTACACGACTCTTCGAAATCGAACAAAGAACTAACGCAATTTAAACTCTCTACGAAGAATAGTGTCCTATAAAATTCGTCAGTTGTACATATAAATGAAATGAAGGATACGAGTTTTCGGTTATTTTACATTTGTATCTTAAGTGTAAACGTTTAAAGATACATGTTATATTCTGAATATTAACCGTACCTTTATCTATACCAATCTGGACGCAAACATTTTAAGAACTGACTGAGTGAAGATACTGAATAATAAATGTATTTTTTATTACATCGGGCGATGAACCAGTCGACGAGCCTAATGGTAAGACGACCGTCAGCTACCCTTCTATAAATAAATCTATATTCCATTGTAAAGGTGTCGTCGCCGCCTTGTGACGTAAAAAAGCTGCAGAAATCTCAGTTTTAACTGATACATAGAAATATAAGACCTGATTTTACTGTTGATTAAAATGGAAATGCTACTCACTCATTACCATTCGTAATACCTATATCATGGATCCCAAGTACGACAACCAAAAACAAAGTCACACACTCGAAGACTGAGAGCAGAAATTCAAACTCATCATTCCAATTTCCGCCTTACTTGGAATCGAACGTAAGATACTTAGACTATTAGCTTCTAACGGAGATCCAACATGACTTATGATCCACGCAGATCGAATGATACTTGCTATCGAAATAAATCGTTACTAGAACTGCAAAACCATATTCACGTTTGACAACATCATTATCAAAGTAATATTTACACCATGAGATGCTGATCTTAAAACCTATTATGAGCTATAATGATGTAATATGCATGGGTGCAATGTATGCCCTATGCATGGATTCCTGCAGTTGGAAAAAATTCTTAAGCGATTTCGTGCTTCGGAGTACAATTCGCATTGGAGCAGCGTGGTGGAGTATGCTCTAGACTTCCTCAGTGATGAGGAGATGCAATGGCATGCATTGAACATGTCCCAATTATTATTAATGAAATTCCAAAAAAATTGAGGAGGTTTTCGATTGTATCTTTTTTATGTCTGATACTTTATAACTTTTTAGTGGGAGTACCGATTTCGATTATCCTGTTTATTTTCAAAATCTGGTACTCGTCTTGTGGTTCCATTAAATTTGGAGCGACGTTTGGCGAGTAGTTTTTGAGTTATCCCTAATAAGGCGCATTTATTCAGAACTCACATCATTTTTATGTAATGAGCTAACAAGGTCATATGACGGTGTGTGGTCACGGACGCCCATACTAGTGGATTATGGATTAAGCAGGTCTTTATCTTGCAACACGAAAATAACATTTTTCTATCGGATCAATAGTGAATGCATGTTATTCACGTATTCATATGATTTTAAACTTTTTTCATTGCGAACACTCAACATTTTAATTGTAGCGAATACTCAAGATCTGCGTATTCTTTTACCGATATTTTGACCCAGTTACATTGATCGTGGTCACGGCGGGACTGCCGTGGCGGGAGGATCTATTGACAGCTGACACTTGACACTAATGATAGATAAGCCTATCAATTTTACGTCTAATCCGTTTTACGGAAATAGAATCTAGAGACGGATATAGAGAATACGCAGGTTGTGAATACCCGCTACAATTAAAATATTCACGTATTCAATTTAATACAAAAAACATAATTCGGTCAAACCGTTCAGAAGGAGTTCAGTAACACACGTACAGAATAATTGTTGTGATTTTTACACCCGGCCAACTTCGTGTCGCCTAACAGTCAATAAATTATTGACAAAAATTGACATAACTTCTTCATTTGCAACATATTCAAATGAAAGCACTAAATATTAAGTAAAATCCATCAGAATATAATCCTAAAAATGCATTCAAATCGAATTAGCCGTTTCTAAGATTAGCGTGCACAAACAGGCTGACACACAGATAAACAGACAAAACGAAAAAGGATTGTTTTATATTTTCATGCGTATGGATTGGCCCATCGTTATGAATTTTATATTAATTATATTGTTATTTATTTATTATCATTTTGTTTTATATTGCTCTTTATTTCTTTTATTCCATCTTTCACCTTCTCCTGCCTGCCCCACTCACATTGTTCTCCTGTACATCCTTAAGGTTGACTGGCAGAGACCTTAGCATTAAGGCCGCCTTTTGTACCACTTATTTTAAGGGACAATAAACAGATAAATTTTTAAATATACTTCCTATGTACAGACAGCGATATATATGTACAGATATAAAATATAGAAGATGAAATGTTGTATATCTTGTTCGAGAACTCGGAGGTTACCAAGTCACAACAGTTAACAACTAATAGTTGAACAAATTAAAGTTTGCTACTAACTTACATTGACGGCTGATTTAAGCCAATCTTAGAAACTAGCAAAGCTATCAGAATATAAATTCTGTTCATATTTGCTCTTACAATAAACGCTGTTTTGATGTTTGATCGCTTAAAGTAACTAAACAGGAACAAGGATGTGTTTATTTGTAAAGCCAAATAACAATATGACGATATAATTATAGTTCGGTTTTAATTGAACTGGTATTGAAATTTAGTGGTCTTATTAATAAATATAATTAAAATTTATTGGTTGATGAAAATCAAATAGCAAGGAGACTAAATATAGGCAAAAAGAGACAATAATATGGCTTTAATACGTTAGTAGCAAAGTTATTAATATTTCATTTTAAACGATAATTTAAGTACTGCAATATTTTGTGAATTAATCAGTGTTGATATTAAAAATAAATAAATAAAATATAAATTAATTATATTAATAGGCAATTTTATAAATTTTGTAATTTAACATTGACTGGATAATGAAATATCTATAATGATAAATGTTTGAACAATTCTATTCTTAAATTTGCATACTAACTGACTAGCTTAATTAGATGCATTTTAATGTATGTAACAACTTATGTACCTATTATGCAGTTCAAATAAATATTTGAATTTGAACTTCAAATAAAATTCCTACATGATAAACATCTATACCGTTGATAACAACAACATAACAACCTAACCATATGAGTAATATCGGGTCTTTTTCCGGCAGTAATGCTTGAATTCAGTTCCACCTAATGGTTATACCGATGGTTTTCAGAAACGTGTGGGAGGTATCATGTTCAAATTAACATCCAATGTACAAAAAACACAATTTTACTTAATCGTATGGTAAAATATGCAAAAGTATAATAAATACAAAAATATAATAAATACAAAAACCTTATGTGTTCAGAAACTAAATACCTATTAAATTATGCTGCTAATGCAATTTTGAACTCTGCTTCCGAGTTGTAGGTATGAGATTTTAACTTAATCCTCAATAGTTCACGGACAGCAAATGGACTTCGAATCGAAATATAGTTCGAGGCAAATTACACAATATGCTGAATAACTAAGAGATGTCGGTGTTCCGTATGGAGATGAAAGCTTCTAGGAACACCACCTAGCATAATAGTGTACAAAGAGACGGAACAGCAAGCAAATCCGCCTTGAACGTAGTACATTGTAGTAATTGAATAAGAGTCATATCCGTGAATGATTGAGATTTTATTTCCGTTTATTTTTACTTAAATTTGTTTTCGTTCGTTTGAACTCGTACAATATCATTTAATTCTTCGCTTTAAAGGTCAAGTATCGAATATGATATCGGAAAATTTTGACTGAATATTTTTATAGTATAAAATGTTATTAGTAGTTGGTTTTACAAATATTTGGAAATTGAAACTACTCCACCATTTTGAACTTTTACACATAATTGAACTTACAGTTTTGCTGAGTTTGTTTGGCCTTATTCCTAGTATTAATGTTCATCACTATCACATTTTTAATCATTTAAGTCTCTCCGCAGTTGACGCAATTCATCACTGTTTGTCATCATTTTCTAAGTAATATGTTCACCCTATGCCTCGCTTTAATTTTTAGTATTTTCAATTAACTTCAACCCATTATATCCCACTATGCGGCACGACCTGGAACATATATCACCACGTTGCACCAATGTGGATTGGTGAAGGGGTTAGTGGCCAACTTAAGTGTGGGAAGTGAGGAAGTTTGTAGTATATAGTCTGATAGCATCAGCCGGGCTGCTGGCGTCGATCCTAAGCGATGAGTTAAGCGACTGCGGGCGCGGTCGGTACCTGGATGGTGACTGCTAGTGGCAAAAACTTCTTGAGCGTGTCCGTGCTTTGGAGAGCACGTTACGCCGTCGGTCCCGGTTGCTTTGAACATAGCAGTCATGAAGCCATCCGACACTTGGGTTGGCGACTAACCCCCCAAGAAACCGCATTGGAGCAGCGTGGTGTAGTATGCTCTAGACCTCCCTTTCCAGTATATCTCCCTTTGCGAAACAAGTATAAACATATTGTGGTAGTTGCTGTTAAATATAGTAATATACGCTCTGTGAACAGAATGTTAGTCTATTACAGTTCAAGAAACCATCCTTTGAGTGATGGTTGGAAGGGCGGACAGGGGAGTATTAATAATATTCGATGAATAATACCCGAAATCCCATAATCATTACGATGGTTGATATAATGCTGATCTCGTTGCCAAAACGGTGAAAATTGAGTGGAATAAATGTTTCGACTGTGAATTAGGGGTGTAATTACACAGGCTACAAATTAAGCTTCGGCAAGTGGCTAATGCACTGTCCGATAAAGGGGATTACGCAATATTAATGACACCGATGAATGCGGTACACAGGGAAGATATTCGATTTGGATTATAGCCTTTTTTATTTAAAGAAGTTGACTTATTGGCTTGTGACCAAGCCATTGTAGTTGAATATTAGAAAATAAATGAGGAAATGTGTTTATAAGGTTCTTGGTTGTTTGTAATGTTGGATGTTATTGTCTTCAGGGTAACAGAAGAGAAGAAGAAGTTCAAGAAATTGCATTGTTTGGGGTCTAAACATCTGGAGTACCAATTTGCCTTACTCTCAGTGCATCTTGTTGAAAAACAGAGGAGGTTATAGACAACCGTGCTTCAGTTTCGAAGTCGATAAATTTTGTACCTTTTTTTACACGTTACAAATATCCATTCCTTAATACCGATGACACTAATGATAGTAATTTACTGCTCTTCCTATAAAAGCTGGCATTATTTTTATTATTAGAACTTAGCTCTTAAGGACAACAAATAATATCGATTCCCCGCTTACATTTTTGACCACTAGCAAGCGGTGCGTCTACTCACTCATCACAAACAATAACCATTTATTAATACCAGACTTCTGCAGTCGAAATTCAATCGTAATTGAGTGAAAAAGTAACTTCACATCGCACAATTAAATGTGAATGCATTTACAACTTCTGAATCTTACACTGCTACATATGTTTTAGTAAGGTGTGCAAAGGTTTTCTCTTCATGTAGATCCATATTTTCATTCAATTTAAGACGAACAGTAGTATTTGAAATGCAAACGTATATTAATGTCCATGAAGATATAAATATAAAATTATATGATAGTAGAATCCTTGCAAGATTTGATGTTATTCCAGAAGTAGAATTTCTCAGAACTACATTAATGGAATTTTTATTGTGGAATTTTGATCCAATTTGTTAAAAACACCATTTAAAATCCATATATACTGTTTTTATTATCAACAAAACATACCGTATATCATAATGCAGTACGGCAGCGGCCGGCGCAGTCGTCGCTACCATTAATATCGCGTAATCCCTTTATCTGACGCGGATCCCCGCATAGCCACTTACTGGACCCTAACTTGTCTGTGTCTACATCACTACCTCTATTTACAAGTATAACTGTATTGTGACTGAGGATTTTTATAAAGTAGTAGCAAGTATTTATTTAAAGGCATACTAATTACATAACTAAGATTTATTCAACTGAACAATCCCAAATCCTTACATTGCATGCACTTAAGTTTTGCACAACATTATAAGGAACACTGCAATCAGACAAAACAGGTTGGATTAACTATTACACAACAAGAAAACGTTTATAAAATAATATCAAAGTTAAATGACTAATATATTACAGAGAGGAGCAGAAAGCATTGAGAGGAGAGGAGAAGTGAGGTGAGAAGAACGGTAAAAGAAGCACAGGTTGCCCTCCAACCAGGTAGACGGATGATGTAAAGAAGACAGCAGGCAACTGTTGGATTCAGAGGGCCCAAGACTGGTCGGAGTGGCGTCAATTAGGCCTATGTCCAGCAATGGACTTCAAAGGGCTGATAAATAGATTGTGAACAACAGACATTAGAAGAGGTAAGAAGATAAAATGAAAGAGTAAATATAAGTAAATAGGAGTAAATTACGCGCAATATTGCGGCTCCGAACCTCATACTGTCAGGATGTAATAAACGACAGAAACCGGTCTCCTTGTTCTAGCAAGACCTACCGTCCAGGGTAGGTAGGGTCTTGAGAGCCCAAGCTTTCTTCTCTCTTTTTTCTTATCTGGCCACATATGGATGATGCTTTTGGTGCCCTAAGAGACAGGCTTCGGCTTAGTTTGGACTCCTGATTTTTCACATACTAGAATATTTAATATGTAAATAGTAAAGCTAAAACTTATGTGGTAAATGAAATGATGATTATCATTATTATTTACTTAAAAACACCTCTAATTACTTAATAGTAATACCACTTTTATACTAATAACATTGACGTTACATGTAAAAGTTAATATTCTAACATTTGCATACATCCTGAAATTTGTATTATCCTTCGGAACAAAATATTCCAGACAATACATTTTATATTTACGGTAACCATTTCTAAAACGAGAACAACGTTTTATCGTCTACACACAGACAGTACCTTGCAAGTTTAAGGATTCAAGTAAAACTGCATTCTGCTGAGCGTTTCAATTCCCTAGCGTTGTGCGGGGAGGCCTTTCTACAATTTAAACATGAAAATTCGCTACCCTCTCGGAAATTTTTGAGCATAAAATTCATTTATATCCTCCCGTCTCATAGCGAGATACAAGTACTCTAATACAGAAATATATTGTTTTGGTAGTTGTAATGTTTGTTTTTATTTTGTAAAATATTTGCGTTGTTTTTCCAGTAGTTTATTGACGGTAAAATAAGTATTACTTCTTTCCTCTTGATAATGTTTTGTTAAACCACACTTTGAATGTATATAAATGAGTAAAAACATGTTATTAACTATTTGTTCTTGGAAAAGTTATCCATAGAGCACAGAAATTACGCATATAATTCCATAATAAACGTGTGTACTCATATTTTTGTTTAGAATATATTCTAAAAGAATATGGATTATATACGGTGATAATTTTGATGGTTACAGCATTGAGTACTCCAATTATTGCAATCTATTTTTTCCTTATCTGATGCTACTTTAAGTCTATTTTAAAATTTTGGATAGAAGATTGATTGTAGGATTATTCGAGTTAAATGTCGTTATTTTCTATAATGGTTGGTTAATAGTGTGCTATGCGACAAGTGAGCGAGGAACCTCGCCATGTTAGTAGCGCGCCTGTCAACGACCCAAGTTAAGGAATTATGCGGTAATAGAATTCTTCCACCAGCTTCGTATTACAAAGAATTTACCTGAAGTTTACGTCACGTTGTTATTTCTTTGAGGTCACGTAAGCGTTTTATATGAATGTTTGTACTCTTAAATGTGCTTTGAAGTACTTTTATAATGATTTCAACTACTTAGGACAATTTTAGGATACAGATTTTTCTTTAACACATTGTATTAGTATTAGTATTGTATGTATTGTATGGATTAAGTATAATTTAAGTGGTTTTCAGTTTTAGTTAAGTATATGTAAAACTTTCTAGCAAGTATGGAAACAGCATTATGTTCCATTTTCTAAAGTCGTAAAACTATATAAAAATCAGACAAATTTACTTTTTTCTCTTTACTTGGCAAAAGTTCTGTGATTTTCTTGTGGCAGATTCGCATGGAGCTGGTAAATACGTTCCATCACATAGTTAATCTACTCGTTTATCTATTATATTTATAAAAAAATCACATTGCATTGATAATTGCTATTCATTGTAGTCTGCTTGACATATACTATGTAAAAATCTCTTGATATACGCCTATACATTTATATCTCATGGTTTATTGTGTTGTTAGTGCCATGGATAACACAAATAACACTCCACTGAAACTCGCGATCTTGGAACAGTAACTGATAGATTATGCCTGTCCCGGTCGAGAATCGAAATCGGGACCTTAGCATTATAGCCAGGGTAACCACCAACTAAGTTTCGAACCAGAGGAGGCTACATAAGTTGAATGATAAAAGAACATATTTCATAAGCGGCCCTTCTTTTGGGTGTAATTGGTTATTATCATTTTAATACTCCTTAATCTTGAATGTAATCCATTTAATAATCCGTTTACGATCACTATATCCCACAGATTATATCTAAAATGAAAACTAGTTTATTCCAGTCGCATTTATAGTCTGTTATTATTATTATCACCTAGATCTTCAATATCATACAATGAAGGTTCATACTAAGTTCGATAATAAAACAAAAATGACACTCATTAAATCACCACCCCAATATGTGAAGATGTAAAAGGTGACATCAAGGCATGTACTTACTCCGTGACCCATATTTATGAACTGATGCGAGTGAGTTTACGACAAGGTAATAAAGCAAAGCTTCACGGTTTTATGGTGATGAAAGTTAATTTACTTTATTTTCGTTAGTACACGATTATACTATAAAACCACGTTGGTGACAGTAACTTATGGAATGTAGATTGTGGATGGTATTAAGTATACTCTGTGATAATGTTCTTTTTTAATAAGGTTACATACTCATAAAGTTACATACTCATGTGGGACACACTAGGATTCAATATGCCGACAAAACACGAAGTCAAAGAATAAGAAGAACTTTGATTACTACATATGTAGTAACGAAGTACGAATATTGTATTGTAAAATACAATAGAATTTAAATAGAAACCATGATTTTTACACGCTTTTTTTTCTCAAAGTTACGCCATTTAAAATTACATGATTCATACTTACTGTATTATCTGCGCCAACTGAGAATGGGACTGTTAAGACGCCATTATTATGAAAATAGAACTTTACTAAGTAACGTTATTTGTAACTTTTGTAAGTGTCATCTTGGTTTTCACGTATCATAACAGAACATTGGCTAAATTAATAATAAAATTTAAACATTTAAAATTTTAATATATGTAAATTTAGAATTTCTAAATTTATAACATAGTCGTAAGTTCCATTTGGTCTGTAAGTCCAAATACAATGGGACAAATGAATTTGGCATTCGCCAACAGTAACGGTAATTGCTTCGCCGGTTCCATTAAAATGTGGCTTTTGCAACTGCGCAGTGGTTTTCAGTTGTTGAAAAGCGGAGTCCATATCAATTATTTAGGAACAATACTACAATTATTACTTTTAGTGGACTGTATGCTGGTTGTAACGTATAAATATATTAGTGTGGGCCATTTGATAGAATAACTACTACATTTACCAACCGTGTGACATAGAATTGTATGATACCCGTACCTTTGTTTCACAATAAAGAAATTGATTGATTTATCTTAAGTCGAGAGTATCTCGTCACCACTCGGGGTAATTAGTTTTAGATGTATTTAATTCATACAAGTAATATGCATAACGGACGCGCGCGCTTTTTTTACCGCCATTTATCACTGCTCCTAACGCCACCTAGTGGCCAGCGTGGCAGCGCTCGCCTCAGTATGATTTTATTAAACACACAGACATTGGGTCAAGTAAGTTAAGTAGATGCGTCAAGGATTATTGTCTAGAAGATTTTACTGTCCTAATTAACTCAGTATATTTTGTGGTAGACAAGGAAATGAATGTAATAAAACAAGGTAAGCTTAAACGTTTTCCTACTAATTATAGGTATAACATCAAGTACTCGTAAGTTGAAGTAATGAAATTAACTTTAATTACTTTTTAACGAGACAATATTCTCAAATATTTCCTGCTTTAAATTGTAAAATAAACTTGGTGTATTTTAAAACATAGTCCACTAACTTAGACCAGGTCGGAAGAAAAGTTTCATGTAATACTATTCTTTATTTTCCGTTAGGGAGCCTGCGATACGACGCTCCGGGAACATCCGCCACTGTAAGATAATTCTTATTTTTAAACCTGCGAAGTAGGTCATTTTAAGCAGTTGAGATACAGTCTACGTTGGTGTTATGCACTAACATATTTTCCTAGAATTCTTTAAAGGATATATTTTTAAAAGAGAAGCTTGGGTCAGTTAAGGAAATCCGGGGTCGTTTACGTCTGGGAAATACTCGTTGTGTCCTAGCTGGAATTTCAGATCTAAAATATATTATCTTTTCAATAACGGAAGCTTGCCTGAATTTAGAATACTTAGAACATACGTTATTTAACAATCCAAAACTAAAAAGATATTTTGTAGAATCTAGAATCTCAGCAAAATGTGATCTTGTAATGTCCACATTGTATTTATAATAGATAGAGATAAGCAAAAAATTACATTACGCAACGAATTGCTGCAAAAACATCAAGTCACGGTTTGATTCGTTTTGCCAAAGCTCTTTACTGAAGATTTTGTTTTTAACAGTCACATTTTCTCGCATTTCTTCATTAAGTTATCATCCAAGTATAATAATAAGTGAGCTTAAATTTTTGGCAATGGCACTTACTTGAGAATCATCCTGAGAGAAGATGGCGTCGAAAGCGAACATTTTCGGTGCAGCCACGCCAACTTTCCGGTCTTCGGGGGCTGTGGTGGCCGGCGCTGTTTCACAAAGCGTCACTTGTTTCTTGCGCTTGTCCAATGAGAAGGTTTGGGTGCCGCTCGTGAAAGGTCCTTCGCCTGATGCACCGACCCGGAGCATAACTTTTACCTGGAACAAGACATACAAAATTGCAGGACTCCTTACTGAATTCAACATCTTAGTTTTTTTTTATATTGGCTTATTTATAAAAATCATCTGCAATATCCTAATAAATGTAACCTGACCTATAATAATAACTTGTCAAATCTTTACTGCGATTTGCGTTCCATTTTCGTATTCACTTATCCTTTCTTATTTAGTGAACGAAAGATACACAAAAGACGTAAATCAAATTCATGAAATGAAATTTGTCCTTTCTATCATTTGATTTGAGTTTAGTCATTCCCACAAATTTGAGTTCATTATTAATTTTAATGCTTTAACATTGAATTAAAACAGAAACAGTTGAATTAATTTCCAAGTAGCTAAATCTTGTATGTCATCGTGTGCTATTCATTTCAGAGCAAGTTTGAAACGTGAAGCACAAACGAAATTAAGGCAACCATTTAACGGTGTTCTCTGCCGCAAGGGGCTTATTGCATTGTTGTTAGTGTATAAATGGAGCTCGTATGAAGTAGGAATGAATGTACGTATTGTTTTGCATTATGTCATTTGTATGTTTCGGTTATTTTTGAGTTTCCTCACAATACTCAATGTAAATGAATGAGATTTTGCATTTTGAACTAACTTTGTTTTAATTTGTGGATGAGTTTTGCATGTTATTGTAAATTTTACTGCCAGATATTTTAAAAGAATTGCTTCCACATTAATATTGTTATAGATCTCGAAGAAATTTCTCTGATAGACAGGTGTAGGGCAGTTCACTTTGCTCACCAACAAGGCAGAACTATACCACACCCTTCGGATATCATGGCTGGCTCTGAACTATCCATCTCATTATCAATGATGGTTTTGCGTGGTTTTCTACACTGATATCTATAATTCTCTGCTGTTAAGCTAAAAAGTGAATTTTGCTAAGTTTTCGTGTTAGCAATAGTTAATAAGATGATTCTTTATTTTTTTCTTTACCGGTAATCCGTCAGTAATTATATATGTATGTTCAGTGTTGAATGCTATTAAGGCGCGTTGTTCGGGTGTATCATGTAACAATGTATATCAAAAGTCCAACAATATTATTGCATTATCTTAACTATAGATTTTACGGGAATCTTAGTCCAACTGCAGATTGTGGGAAGTTTTTAACATTTAAACGTAATTAATATAAAATTATGTGATCGTTTACAATTTGAAGCATCAAGCGATAAACATTTAGATGTTACGCGAATTGAAATAAGTACGTGCTCAGAAACTCCGAGTTCACTTCAAAGCACCTGTTTGGAACGACTCGTTAAGCACAGCTTTCGTGAATTGTATACATGTAAAAGTACTGACTCGGCGTCTAACAAACAAGGATAGTGTTACGTCCAGTGAAAATTTGCTTGTATGGATAAACAGCATGTAAGAGATATTAGCCACATACATGATAATATTAGAGGCAAAATGAGATTACGAGCCACACAAATGGATATTTGTAATAAGACGAGCATATATTGAAGGTTAGAAGGTCAGCCCTACAAGATGGCATAAAGAAGCATTTCGACACTTTTCAACTCTGGCGAGGAGATAATGAAGCATTATAGTATTTACTTTTTTAGAGCCATACCTCGCATAATATATGCGGTTAGCATTAGATGCTTATATCTCAGCTTTAGGCTTACCTCAAGGCCTTATTCAAATCGTCCTGAATAATCAAACTAATGTTTCTACCTTCAATGTATAAATATTATACGGTGTTTGGATTTTCAGTATCTTCTAAACTATAACTCCTTTGCATACTCAAGCGCGTCAAATTACCTTAAGATATAAATTCTTCCCCTAATTCCTAAACTATGCGGCATCTGCTCCCATCTTATTAAACACTAAAATAGTTAAAGCGAGTGAGTGCGCTACGTGATTAGTTACATAATTCAGGCAGCGTCTCGCAAATCACTACCGAATACTGGTAGGCAATTACAAGGGAATTAATTACACCTGGTTGTCTGGTTGAATTAGCACGCGCGGATCCTGAATATGGGCGGGACGATGTTTAAGTTGCCAATATATTGTTGTAAACTTAACCAAACTTGTATAACTTATCCTTCGAACAAAATTATTAACAATTTTAGAGTGAGTATCCCAATTCCCAATTATAAAACTTTATACATTTAAACAAACACTAGCCGATCTCGCAGTTGTTCTATCACTTCAATATATATCTCAGTATTTAATTCAAATTGCCTAGATATAGCTTTAATTATAAGAAACATCAGACATTATAATATTAAGAGAGTACAAAGTATTACACATAAAGAAAAACAAAATACAAGGAATTTGGCAACAATGAGATTAGTTAATATTCAAATCCTCTTCCGCAAGTGTAATTCCATTAGCGGCTCCAATCACGGAAGAACCAGTTTACATCGAATTACACGCTTACAATATTAATCTTGTAATTAGCGGATTTCGGACTAATAAAGCTAATAGACCATTGCCGGTAGTTAAGGCGGTGTAATCGATTTACAATATGCGACACGACTACGATCACATCAATATGGCGTGTATTGGGGCAGCCTAGAGTGATATTCTAACCCAATTCCATACTGGTGTGAAGGCCTAATGGCTGGCCAAGACTGCTTGAGGAGTCCCACATAACAAGTGCAACCGGCTGCGTTGGTATACATGAGCATTCACTGGCTCCCTCTCGTCCGAGTATCTCCGGAGGGTAGTTTGAACGCAAAAAATTATCATACCTGCGAACTAGAGCGTAATAAGAGCCGACAGAAGCCGCTTTACTTGGTAGTAGGATTTTGCGTAAATAATAATTTTAGTAGTAGTAGGGCTGCCTAGAATATGACCCCAATCCTATACGGACGAACATACACCCTAAGAGGCGACAAAAGCCGGCCCGCCTGGTGGTAGTTCTATGCCATATGGCTTTTCTTATCAGTATTATTTATTTATTTATTTATTTATTTATTTATTTTGGTCTGCCAGTAGTTACAACACTTTAACATGTAATTGAAATTAGAACTTAAACTAAGAATTAAGTGTATAACCTTTT
>DWJN01003025.1:0-14268 GCA_018248895.1 Carystus phorcus
ATAATTTCACAGTAACACGGCGTAAGACTAATGAGCGTTGAGTGTCTTCGAGGCAAGAGCGAGTTGGTTTTTATTGCGATCGTATTACTTATTAAAAACTAGTGGAGACGGTGAACTTTGTATCGCCTTGGAGCATTGTCGCGTTTTTGTAACATTTCTTATCAGCTCAGCTGCTATTGGTCGTAGCGTTATGTCATATAGCCTATAGCCTTCCTCGGTAAATGGACTGTTGGATAGTTCAAAAGGATTCGTTCAATTCCGATTAGTTCCTAAGATTAGTACTTTCAAACAAACAATATGGTTGAATCCACTCAATTAGTGTAATGTGATTAAAATAAATCTGGCATAAACACAGCGCTCACATTAAAGATATATTTGAAAAAACACTTTGATATAATTAAAATTGAGTTCAAAGAAGATATCGTATTTCGTAATAGTAGTAAAAAGAAAACAATAACAATTTATGTTACGCTCGTAAAGTGCGACAGAGACAGATTGGTACGTACATAAGCGGTGTGAATTCACTTTGTATTCACGGACACTACACTAGCGCTATATGTGAATGTCGTACGTCAGATTTAATCGTACTATACTTGAATGACTATAATACGGCTGTATAGGGCTATATACGTATAGTGTACGGACACGTTGGTCTGTTTGCGTCGCTATAACATTTGTATGGAGTCATCTTTCGTTTGTTAGCTCGTGTGTCCAACTCCTCCTAAACCCTTTGGCCACGCTGACGCAGTGTATGATCGCTTTGACGGTGTTTTTTTTTTCTGGTATTTGGAAGTAGCAAACACTTTAGGTGGGTGGTATTGGTGTTTCTACCGTACAGTGGGTGGGTGTGTAGGTACAGTGAATAGAATCATATGTGCGCTCTATGTGGGAATAAATTGCCACCACACGATCTGGTGGAAATTTTTGCGGTATTTTGACGATTCAAATTTTTGTGTGGGTAATCGAAAAACGCTCTGACGAGTTTAGTGACAAGGCAAACTTTAGTGCAGGGATGGGATTTTTGGGTCAAGGAATCAATTTATCGTGGTATCTTTATATTGGAAATGTTAATTTATGTTTAAATTAAATATGAAGGTGGTGCCCTCTATTAAATGAAATTGATTTTGACACCAGATGGCGCTGTTCATCATGTCGCGTATGGTTGCATTTTGTCTTATCATGCTTTGATTAGTATTATCTATTAACACGATTACATCGGGTGGGGCCTCGGTCTAGCAAAGGTTTTATGGTTCTATTCCCATCTGACATTTCAACAGTTAAAAACCAAACAATTGTATCCACAGATTCATACTTTATGAACACACGCAATTTAACAAGTATTTTGCGGAATTATTAACATCATATATGTTTTTAGTTAAACGTCTAAGCTATAACATAAGTACATGAAAATAACATACTTTCATGTGGTTCTTATCCGACGATTTATATGTCGTGTCTAGAATTATATTATTTGTTTATTATTCCCAAATTATAAGCAATGGTGTTTTATTTTCAATGGGCACTGTATGATTGTAAGTTTTGCTACTTCCAATATACAAACAGAATTAAAAAAAATTCAAAACCAAATGCTACACAGCATATTTGTATGACTTTTTATGCCGCTACACCCATTTCTTAGATTTCTATGTAAAGATTTGATGCAAATCATACTTATAAATGATTTGTCTGTTTGTGTGTATAGTCGTGGGCGGAAATTAGTTGCGAATGACTTAACAATAAATGACATGTTCGATGCTGTATGACGCCATTTTTAAACTTCTAAAGCCATAAAATCTTCGTGACCATTTCAAGTCCACGAATTTCAATGATATTACGCTTATTAATTCGTAAATAATGGTTATAATAACAGTTGAATGTTTATTACTTATTCATTCTGAATAAAATATGATTGGGGAGTGAAATATCAAGTAATCGCAATTATTTTGATTTTCGCCCATATCTTCCTTTAAACTATTACATCTGTTATTGTACTGAAGTGATTCTTCTGATCCTGCTAATAGGCAAATTAAAAATATATCGATACATATTCACAATATTATCGGCACGTTATCGATATTTCTAACTAAAGATATTCCCGAGATATATCAAAACGTGTTTGAATTGTATTATTGATGTGTTGAAATCAACAATATGTATCGATATGTTTTACTGGGCCTATATTATTCGAGGAGACGGTACTTGCGTAGATATTTGACTGTTTGGATTGAATCTAAGGTAGTATAGTATTGCACTGATTGAATTTGTAAGTAGTTATCGAACATTCGGTACCAGATCCGATCATCACGATCTTGCTTCACGGAATCGCTCGTTACAATACTAATTTATTTATTAAAAAACGGCCACATAACTTAAACATTAACCTAATTACGCCCAAAGATTAAACTTACGTACGCGTGTGTCTAACTAGATTCTATAACGGGGGGATTATTGAACAGTATGCAAGTGCCA
Organism: Carystus phorcus; assembly: GCA_018248895.1. Taxonomy (NCBI): domain Eukaryota; kingdom Metazoa; phylum Arthropoda; class Insecta; order Lepidoptera; family Hesperiidae; genus Carystus; species Carystus phorcus. The sequence goes on from DWJN01003025.1 coordinate 2,470, forward strand.
GATAATATTGCATTGAAACAATAATACGCTTATATTAGATAGAGAAATGCCTTAGTAGCTATGTAAATATTACACACTACGAGTAGTGTCACGGGGTTGGGCCGATGAGACAATACGCCGCCATTTTGACATTACGCCGCCATTTTGTCAACGCTTGCATTTATGTGCCATAACGAGGTATTAACGAGCAACTTTTATACCTTGAATATCAAAGTTAACTGTATATTATCTTGTGTCAACACAGACGATAAACTTATAAAAACAGTGCTCGAATGTAAGACTGAATTACTTGAATTTGCTAACAGCAATTTTGCTCAAATGTTACGGCATATCGTTGTTCTTAGAGGTCCCCGTCTTAAATATAAATTCGATACACCCGGCTTGCCACGTGTACTTGGGATTGGAAAGGCATTTAGTCCTTAATATATCTATAAATGTAGTGGGCTGACAATGCAATAATATGCGGCACTTGGTATCAACTTATATTAGGAAATATTCTCGACTGCTATCGCCATGTTTCTACTAACATAGGTTATTTTCACTCTCACTGGCTTCTTAATCAGATGCAAGATGAATATACCTTACTTAGGTAAAATACATAGATTTATTTTATTCGTGATTAGATTAAATCTTATCACTGACTAATTTTATTTATTTATTTTAATATTTTTAGAGAGGTCAATGTGCATTATTGATTATAATATATTTTATGTATATGGAGATGGTATTATAACTGCAGGTATTGAACGGCCAATGACGATACTTACGTGTTTGTGTAATTGTTCAACATCAAGAAAATTGTCGTGTACAATAACTGTAGTTTCAACATTATTTTTATATTGAAGTTTCACATTTGTTAAGGAAAAGGATTGTTATTGTGTTACTTTTAATTTTTATTTTGTGTTTAAAGCTTTTTTTTGTTGTAGAGTTCCTATTGTTTTGTGTTTGCTGTTTACAATTTTATACGATAGATCTGAGGTGGGTCCGTGTAGTGAGGTGTGGGCCGCCCGATACGTTCAGGTTCAGTTCTGTATAAAACACTTGTTCATCAGTCAAGTGCAGGCGATACGATCCAGTGACTCGCCACATTGGTACCTCAGGTTAGTTTCCAGTATTATTTAAATTATAAAACATTGACATCATTAATTATTTGTGAATCCAGCCAAAGTAGGTGAATGCATAAAAATCATGTGTAGCACTAAATATTTAAGTCTATATTTACTATGTAGTAGTTAGTTTTATGTCACTTCTTATTGTAATTTAAAATATTAGTAGATTAGGAAAATTAATGGAGTTTATAGTCACATCCTGAATGGTGAGGTGTATTGTTTATTGTCGACGCCATGTACAAAATGTGTACAAATTATATCAGTTGCCATAGAACAGTTTATTATTTTATTTCATACAATAAATAGTTATTTTATTTTTATTATGTTATGTTTAAGTCGCCGTTCTTCATTTTATTCCGGATTTTCTCCTGTCCTTATATCGACATGTTTGCATTGATTGTTCCCCGCGCTTGAAGCTTTGCCGCTTGCAAATTGTATACCCGCCATTTTGAAACGGCGAGGTGTTAAGTTTTATCGTATTAATACATTCCCAACTATATGATATACCAAATGTTTCTAAATATTTATTTAGATTAGTGAATATTCCCCAACTTTATTCTCGCTAATATAATTTGCAACGGCAACATTCTCACTTCCAAGTGCCTATTCTCATACAAGAACATGTAAACACTCGAACAATATTAATATTAAAGTCGTGTTAACCTGAACTGCCTTTTTCTATGTGGAATTGTGTAACATATTGTGACGTGCGTATTGTGCATCTAATAATCAATTTTATCGAGTCGCTTAATAATAAATAATTTTCTAGATTTTCCGATGTACGACATATTTGACTTCGATTGATTATGAACTGTGGACTGCGTCACATGGCAGGATTTAACATAATAATTGATGAGGTTTTAAATAATGAATGAGAGTCAAATATGATGTACGTTCACCTGTGATTGTACAACATTATAGATTGACTGAAGTTAAAAGTTTCCTTTTTGAAAACAGATTTATTCATATTATAACATAGTATTTATTGATCCAGATTATATGATGATTATTTAACGTGACTTCCTCGTGACATTGTTTATTTCTGACGTGTGTAGGAGGTTTTCTCTTTGATGATACCTATATAGTGTTTGATATATCCGTGTATTGCATCATGTCTGTCTGTCTGTCTGTCCCCGTGCAGGCGAGGCGCTCGCCGCACGCCGGTGTGTCCCCGCTATATCAAACCCTGTAGATGTTTATATAGTATTGTGCGATAACTAATTAAATTACTGTCATTTACGTCGTTTACATAAATATCATGTTAAAATTTTGTCAGTGTGAATTTATTTATAGATTTTAATAAAATAATAGAATTAAGAAATTTCTCTTTAACTGATGTTAAAATGTATCCTATCCTATTGCATCGGTAAGTTAGGAAAGCTAAATTAATTGTGTGTATATTTGGTTCATTGAATACTACACTAAGTAACAATTCGCAATTCCTATTTATTGTTAGTGGCACAAATATTTTATTGTATACAGAATCTATTAAAGGACTCGTATTTCTGTTGTCTTCCAATGGGACGCACAGAAGTTGTACGCCTTTGGCGCCCAGTTATTTATTTTGGAACTGTATGCATTTTCTGGTATTCTGTTGTAAAGTTTTAAATTCGATACGCTTGAACTTAGCGTATTTTTTATAAATTACTAGTCATTGGTGTCTAAAGTAGATTTGTAACCCGACAGCACATTGAAGGTGAACATTATTCTCCGTGTCGTCACGTTCACGTTAGGTGTAAGTTGTCGTGCCCGTTCCGTGAGGTGTAAAGCATATCAGCAAGTTGCACTACATTATGTACATCCGGTAGCCAGTTGAAAACTAGTGCCGCTTTACCCACGTCATGAGCTTACCCTGTACATTATTAAAATTATGTATCGTAAAATGTTAGAAAACTGAATTATATTTGTTTGTAGATCGAAGCGGTGAGTTTTATTTATTTCTACTTCAGCTTACTTACTACATCTTATCGTACTTTCATCAATTGTTTTTGTTTACTTACATGAATTTTATTTAACTCGTAGCTTTTATTAGATTAAAAACGGACCGTGTTTTCATGGAATTCTGAGAAATTTCAAAGAGAATGAAAAATATATGAAGTAAAATGTTTTAATAACGATTTATACTGACATCACACTAATTGTATGACACAAAACATTAAGATCAAGACACAATTAGATATAAGAAATGAGCCTCAAAATCTGATTTGTTATAAAAATAGAAAATAATTTTCGATTTAAATGGGGCAATCTTTTTTTACTCAGCCCAACCAGTTACCTAGTTAGTAAGTTACCTATCGGTAAGTGGTCACGTTTATGTCATATATAATCTGCTCCAGCAGACGTCGAATCTGAGTTCCTACTTTCGCTTTTATTCCTGCCAATTTTTTTTACAATATTGACTTCAATAGTATATCAAAATGTATTATGGAATACACCATTTGATTGTTATAGTATGGGGTTATAATCAATGGAAATAAAAAAAGTGATCAAATCCAAATTCATCTGTATTGAAGAACTACAAATCTTATTACTAATTACCTTAGTTTACACTTTATACTTTAGTTTTAGATCTAAATAGGTTCAGGCTCTCTGCTGTAAACCTGCATTATTTTCTCCATAATTTCCCAGTTTTTCTCCTTTTGTAGATCTTTAGTAAAGACCTGAAAAAACAATTTTTAATTATTGATCACTTTGATAATAAATACTATAGTATACCTGTTGACCAAATCTAATGAAAAATATCCATATAGAAAGTTATATATATATAAAGATATTTCAACTGAAAATTGTAATCTATGTATAAAAATAATGTATATGATGGATTCATTTAGATGCAACTAGTATCAGTTCAAACATTTTTAGGTGTGAGATAACAAGCCTAAGTCTGCCGAAAAAACAAGCTTGCAAATGCTGACAGTGCTGTACATCACTTTACACGATGAATCTAATGTTGAGTAATATAATATGAGAAGTTGTAATATATTGGAGGTTAGCGGCAAAATAAGCAACAATCAATCTGGAGGAACAACAGTTTATTACTGGTCATACCGCAATACATTGTAGCTGTAATATATGTATATGCACATACATATCAGAAGTGTTTCACTTCAATGTTTTTCAGATTTTGATACCCAACTGGTGATTAGATCAATAACTCAACTTTCTTTACTCTCAGACTAGCCCTGAACCAGCCTTAATACAAAGGTTTCCTAAGTTAACAGTCATTGATATCCTATAGTTATAATTAGGCTCCACTATTCAACTAACCAGCTTTTGGATCATAAAACACTAAGTGCATATTTAGTTTAATCTGTAATGGACTTCACATTGAGATATTCAATTACATTTTGATTGCAACATTAAAATGTAATATTTCATTTATGCCTAAGTTTAGGAGACAAACTAAATAGTTCTTGTTATGGTTAAAAGTATATAAATCACTACACTACACCACTTATCAAAAGATTAGTAGCCTATTCTATCAACTCACCGAGTACCAAGCTTCATCTTCTAAAGTCGATGCCAAAGGAACAGAGACTCCCAAAACGTTCAGGGCCAAAGTTAGGGCAGCCACTGCTATATGTGGCGCTCTGTAATCTAAAATTGAAGGAGAGTGGTGGAAATCTTGAAGAAACGCCATTGCAGTACGAGCTATTGGAGCTGATCGCCACTGCGATGCCGGGAACCATTCCTGTAGTGAACGTAGGTAGTGCAACAAATATCTATGTGGTGAGGGCGTCTCTAGATTGAAGCCCAATAGCCGCAGGACTAACAACTCCGCCTGGGCCACGACACCTCTCCAAGACCAGTATTCATCACCGAATTCCAAAGGCCCGGCGCCTCGGTTGATCGAATTGTACGCCACATTGACTGCATCTCGAAGTCTTACCGGCTCGTCTCGAGACTTCCCCGCTGCACAGAGACAAGCCGTACAAATCACGTAACAGTCGTAATCATTTCTATCTGCTTCCTTAAAGAATTTATGATAAAATATTGCAGCCGTAGCAACCGTCGCGGGTTGGAGGCCGAGTTTTATACCACATTCAAATATGAAGTTTGTTGCTAAGCTATGTCCAGGGGCACTTCGATAATCAGGAAGCCTCTTTTCCCGTCGAGTGGTTTGAAGAGCCATAACGTCGATTACGTCTTTCATATTATTCGAAATGTTTATTAAACTTCAGTTAGGTTAACCATAAACTCACAAATGTAAACAACATTCGACGCTGTAAACAGAAAAACTTTTTGTTATAAACTTGACTTGTAGGACTTTAAAAAATTTGTTTTATTTTTAATTTCACGTCCGTTTCACTTGATTATAATTCAATTGTTACCTTTATAAACAAATGTTAGAGCAATTTATAAGGAATAGGTATTTATTATTAACGTGGATCGTTTTAGTTTAGTAAGCAACAGCAACACTACAGAGTAGGTAGAAATACTGCCACAGATTAGATAAAGATACTACTATAGGATACTACTTATGAAATGCACAGACAATGACAGTTAGACATAGATTAAATAAAGATCAAACGTTACACTCATACATTGAAATAATATAATCACATTCCTAAATAGAGTAGATCTGTTTATTATACACATCGGTCATACGGTATATAAATTACCTAGATTTAATATAGTCAGATTCTCACAATCGTTTGGCCGAGTAAATTGTAGAATGAGCTTCCTTCTAAGGAATTCCAATAGCGGTTCTTAAAAACTGTTGTAAAAATAGTTGGTCTCAAGGCCCACAATCTTTTGGTCCTTTTGATATCTATAGGCAACGATGACCATACGACCGAGTCGTAAATAGAAATTCAATGTAATAACTACGTACTGCATTGTAAATAAGTTTATTTTATTTTGCACCTCTTTAATTATTACCTAAGGATAACATAAAATATTTAATGTGTTTTTGAAATTAAGATTTTTTATAAGAGACCCGTGCAAGAGTGATGCCTAGGGAGTCATAGGCCCTAAAGTCGTCACTGCGTAGAATGCACAGAACTCTATTACTCCTTAAAATGTGTTGTTTCTAAAGTAAATATTAACCTAAAACTCTTTCTACGCCCCTTTGTATGAGTTGGAATAATTGATTGTAGCAGTGAGTCCAATATAGTAAATCTATGCAGTGAGTTCTCTCTTCCAGTTTTTTGTCTAATTGAACCTTGGCATCTTCAAAGTTAATAAAGCTAATTCCACTTAGTTTATTTTTAGAGAAATAAAATAAAAATCCACTAAGTAAAGATCCGGACTGTAAAGAATATTGTCATACGTTCTATAGAACGCGTTTTCGTCCGCAAATGCTATTGGCGAATATTTTTTTATACCTGAAAAACAATCTCTAACATATATGTAGCTATAAAAATGTGGACGTAAACATAAAATTAATTTGTTGTATTATATTTATTTGTTTTTCCAGTCGTGAAAATATCTAAGCAGTTAAAGGCAAAATTTACTTTTGAAGAATATCACTAATTCCTCTGTAATGTCATCAACTGTTTTTTCGAATAAATGATTTTTCTTTCTTCCTAAGTGCTATATTAATAACAAATTTGTTTCACTGAAAATCTGCCTTAACCACAGTTTCAAACTACTGGTTTCATAGAGACCATTGTTATTACCATATTTTGTGAAGTACTAAATGTTAAGTTGGGAATAGGAATAAATGAAACAAGCAAAATTATTTGAACATAAAAATTAGAATATAATCATTTTCAGTAATTATTTAAAATTATACACTTAAAAGTACATTTATAGTAAATTCAATAAAAAATACCAGTGCAGACGAGATACAAAAAGATAAAATATTGTTTAATTATATCGTTGGTTAAATACATCGCTTCCAGTAAATGCATTACAAAAAATAAGTCGGAACGTAATCAAATAAACTGTTAGAAAGATGTCACTCGATATAGAAAAATAAAGATAAGATTGAATCACATTCAAAAGTTTACCCACTAGTGACTAAAAATTTTACTTTCTTAAACGTTTGTTGAATAGCGGGAGCCCCGCGCACTACAAGTAAATGTTACATGTCATCAATTCTAAACAAGGTCTCCTCAACATTGTACTCGTACTCCGACACGACTGACGCTCTCACGCTAATCTCACATCTAATTTAGTCATCGTACAACATACAGTAGGTATAAATAGTGAGGTTAGTATAACTTTGGCAAATATGAATGAAGCGTGGTGATATCGTTATCGAATCGATGATCTTGTGACAAATATTCAGCGTTTAATATTAAAAATGACGACTGAACGTCGCTCACTTCCACTCCGCCCGCCGCCCGAGCGCTCGGGCCACTAACTAACCGTTCAAATTAAACCTCTCAATAGTCTCAATACACCGACGTTCCAATCTAATAAAGCGCAAGAACTTTTGAGCCGCAACATTTCAGTCTTCAAAATAAGAAGCCTACGCACGCGCCGCGTGGCCCCGGGGCCGCGTGACGTCACCTAGATTGAGCTCGCGCCGGCGTATTGTAGTTTTGTGCGCTCGTTTGCAACATGCGTGGCGTGTGCGTCTCTGTCACTGTTTCAAATCTTAAAAACTAAACGTGATTCGAGCGAACAAACAATGCGGCAGTGTACAAAATTTACATCACATTCACTCGAAATATTTAAAGCACACGAGGCGACGCGCAGCGGCCGAGCGCGCCGCGTCGCCTCCCCCCGTACTCCCCTAAAAACTTTATAATGAAGCTTACTTAAATGTAGATATCGGATTGAATGTAGAACTGCTCTAATGTTACATAATTAGTTCTGATTTACATACACATATCGTTACATAACAGTAAAAAACCTACCTAGCAACAAGCGAGCGAGACGCTCGGCCGCGGGCCGCCCACGTCGACGTACATCGACGACACCCCCCCTCCCCCCACAAACAACACTACCTTAGTTACAAAATGATCTCACACAAATCTTTTAACTTTTCCACGGTTTCAACCCGTTGCAGGGCACGGGTCTGCCGTACTTAACGAGGAATAGTACCCACCGTGCTGCTCTAGAGCAAATTGGTAGAGTCTCCCATGTGAATGTGTAATGCGCCTCCAAATTGATATAACAATCGCTTTTACGAGAATTCAAGCTTGACGGCTCACCGTGCCCTCCAAAGCACGGAAGCGCTCAAGGTATGACCTCCCTAGAGGTCACGTTCCCAGCTCTCAGATAGATGCCGTCGTTCCGAGCGCTCCGTGTTACACTCGTTACATTATATTATCGAAATCTTTGGTTTCCATCGACCCCTCAGGCGGGGGCGCATGGCCCACGGCGTCAGTGTAGGCGTTACGTTTTCGTTAAGTAAATACTTTTTACATAATCACCAACGTAAAATTAAATGAAATTACCTAACTATGACAATAGTAAAGGTTACCGTCTAATCGCATTATCAATTAATGTTTATTGATACAGTTACTGTCCTATGCTTAAAAGTAAGATTTTTTATTTTTTTATTATTAATATTATTATTAATAAATTATGTTATACAGTATATATATGTATATTACTTGATTACGCCAATTTGCGAGTGTATACATGTTTATATACTCACATATCTTACACGCGATGCGTACAGAAACATGCAGCGGTATTGTTGCTGCGATTTCGGTCGATACCGTCTACCGTCTACCTGCTACCTCCTACCGCCTACTTACCGACTGTGTACACCCCACTTTCGATAAATTATACAATACAACGGTTACACTTAATAATTAAAATTATAAAATAAAAAATTGTTTACACTCATATTGTTCGATACAAGTACGCTACGTAAAATAAATACCTAACATGTTCAATAAATCGAATACGAGATAAGATCTTAAACGGCTACACCTTAACGTTACTGTAAAGTGATATAGAAAAAATATGAACACAAAAAACTATATAAGATTGTATAATATGGCTTAGCGACTTAATAATGCTCTTATTTAGGAATAAACGGTTTGTGCATAACGTGACGTAACTTAACGCGTACGATGACGTCACCGACGTCCCGACAGATGCGGTCGTGCGTTCAAAAGTTTATAAAAAAATAATTTCTCAGTGATAAATACCTAACAATGGAATGATATTTTGTATCAGTTTCAGTAGGCCTGCGTACGTCACACTTGCGTCTCGCTACGTTTCAGCGCTAAATATTGGTTCCATTCTGTATTTGGTCCGTAAGAGAGTGAGTATATAAGCGTATCCGACGCCGGATCGGATCGGACCGGACCGGACGGCCGTGCGACGCTCCACCGATTGCCTAGCACCATAATTTAGTATCGAACACTAGATTACTAATTGTCGCCTCCCCTCGCGTTTGGAGGTTAGAGCGGCGACGGGCGTCCGAACAAATACGGTGACGGTATATATTACAGAGGAAATTCGGGGGCACGCGAGGTAGCGTTGCATATGTACTTTACACTTTCCTGATATACTATTTATTATATTAAACATATCATAGAATTAGCTGAACAATAAACTGGAGAATTCCGTCCAATTAAGATTCGAGACATAATATTTACTATCGTATTATAATTATTTCCTAACAGATTCATTTAGATTAGTTGCTCACAACGAATGACTGCAACACATTACAAACATCACACAAATATTACTTTTTGTTTATACCATAAAAAGTTATTTATACATTAATACACGAACAAATTTACTGAAATAATCTATTAATATTTGAACCTGATATAAGGTAAATATCAATCAAAGACTAGGTTTTTAAAAATGCACCGCTACCTCACGTTGGACATGTCCGGTCCGGTCCGGTCCGTTCCGGCCGCGACGTGTTGCGACACGCGACAGTTGCACATCGGCGGTACATCCGGTAAGCTTACATCCAATGCAAGAACATCCCTGCGCAGGCGCGGACACCTGACGGTACCTCCAGTGTATATAATTCTACTACGTAATCTGTTCTGGCGATTGTACAACTGTTGATATAAATTATAACGTCAATTAGGAAGGATCAAACAAGTAAAGACGTAATAAAAGTGACAAATGTCCGGTACCCGCGCCTGTTCTGTTGCACAACGACGGGTTTAAGGTGGGATTCCGCAAAACGCGACTGACGACATTCTTCATATACGACGATAAACAGATATTTTTTATTTTGACCATGTCACCCGATCGTGAGTGATCACCGTCGCCTGTAGACATTAGAAACACGAGTTACCAACGCGTTGTTGACAAGACGAATGCTTACAACGTCTGCAAGACTGAGGTCGCTAGTGTCGCGTTCGATAGAATACCACCTTTAGACAAATCGCGCCATTACTCCAACTGCGCCTAGCATGCCATAGTACGGCGCCACATCTGCCGAAATTACCAAACACTTCCACCTCATAATATAACACCTTTATATATGTAATTCTTGTCTGTGCGTTAGTGATTTTTTGTGCTAAGTCGATTAGAGAATGGTTTACATTCATAAATCGATTGAGTCGAATCTGTCAGTCCTATATAAAATACAAAGACGTTTTCGCTGAACAATCAACGTGTTAGCGAATAATCTATATTTCCCGATGTTATGGTATATTCAGTAAATGTGGCGATAACTGACAACACCGCTGGCACACGCGAGTGGTGGGGGGCGGTCGCTGTGACGTCACTGCACCTCGAGAATAAATACTGACATGATACGTTGAGGGCGACACCATCGCTGCGGACACAACGACCGCCCCTTGTGGCCGGTTTACACGGTGCGAGCTGACGTCATAGTTTATAGTTTTTTTACTGAGACAGACGCATTTACGAAAACCTTAGACAGCCTTAGATCCGCAATAGCCATAGTGCTGGATAAAACGATGTGCAACTAGTCTGTTACTCAAACTGTAAGTGAAATCCATTCATCACAAATGAACACAAGTGAAATTAAATTTGAACAGAATCAATTACATTCTCATTCTTTAGGCTTACAACACATTTTACCCTTAAATGAATCAGTACTGATAGTTTCACGACACAAAAGTACAACATCGCTCGCACAGCGCAAACCGCACCCTTAGCAGAGATTTAGTACACAAAGATTCGAGTTTAAACAATCGGATCGATTGAATCAAATAAAAAAAAACCAAAGCCCGAAGATTCGACTTTAGACAATCGGATCGACTGAATTAAAAAAAAAGAAAAAAAAAAAAAACAAAAAATCGAAAAAAGAACAAAGAACCACCAAAGCTCGACGCGTCGGCCGTCAACAGTCAGTACAGGCCGCGTTCCACTAGGCGTCCACAACGATCACGCTGACGACCGCAGTTTTTCCCGTTCCACTAACTTGTGAGCGTCACTGTCGTAAACTCTAGTGGAACGGACACTTCGACCCACCTTTTAAGATCGTGGTGGTGAGCGTTAGTCATGACGTCATTACGTCACCTCGACCACAACGACCGCGATCATGTGGAACGCTGAAATGAACGTTTTGATTGTTGTGAATACTTAGACCGCATTCCAGTAAGCGTTCACGATGATCAGATCGCTCATATCCACATGACGACCGCGGTTGTTGTGGCCGAGACGAATACGTCACTCATGACGTCATAAGATGAGATCCATCTCATAAGATGGGTCATGGTGAGCGTTCCACTAGAGTTTATGGCAGCGCTCACAAGCTAGTGGAACAGAAAACGTGCGGGCGTGAGCGTGTTCATTGCGGACGTCTAGTGGATCGCGGTTAGTGATACAGTAGAGTACTAGT
>DWJN01003026.1:0-14266 GCA_018248895.1 Carystus phorcus
AAATTTAAACTCATCATTCAAATTTTTGTCTCGTTGAGAATTAAACGCAGGAACCTTCGAACCGCGGTCCGGTATAGTGACCATTGCGCCACGCGAGTCGTTTGTGTTATGTAACATAGATAATAATAATGATCATAACAATAAAAAGATTCTTCTCTCTTATGGAAGTCCAATATTTGTAGACAAATTCACGAGCACCAGCTCTTTCTTATAGGAAAGTAAAGCACATATAGCTCGAATGCGCGTGTTGTGTAATAAGAAAAGCTGCTAGTGTCGGTTATTCGTCAAGGAGCAGTACTGAAGCTACCTATGTCGGCTGTCTTCGGGTTAAAGATTTCTAACCTACTAGGTTAGTCACCGACTACTCCAAAATCTCTTACTGCTCTTAATGCGGTGTGCCGATTTAGAGCATGAGTTTCAAATTACAAATGCTGATTTTTGTGATATTATTTTTAAATATTTACTATATATTTACGTTGGTGCAAATGGTAAGGTAGTTATGATGCGTTTTTTCTTATGCTATTTTTGTCCTACAATTGCAAAGTAGATTTTTTTTAATATTCATTGAGCATAACTATTATATAGATAATCAATATTGATTGAATATTACATTTACTTCGAAATAAAGTAATTTTTAATCACTTTCTATATAACCTACCTACACAGAAAAACAAGCAATTTCATATGTCTATTAGCACTTCCATGGTTTATTATACGCGTATATGCTTAAACTAAAAATTGTACAAAGCATTCACGTTTATTTTGAAATGGCAACAATGTAGTACTTATGCACTTTATTTACTTTGTCCTGTATTCTGTCTCACTAAGCACCAACAGTCTTTCTTGAGACATAATACATGTCACAGCGTTAATAAAATTTACACTAGGTAGTAATAGCTTGACTGTACGAGTATAATAGGTTTTACACGAGCTATTTTGTTATTTTTGATTAAGGATAAGAAAAGTAAACTTTGGGTACAATCCAATAACAATTGTTAAAAATGTTGGAAGTAATTAGGGTAAAAATTAAAAGTGAAGAAATCATAATTATTTCTTCGTCTCCGGAACTGAAATTTAATTTTATTTCCACATAAATATTATGTGCCTCGGTAATTAAAATTGCGCTTGAGATTGAGATGAAGACAAAATAATGCAGAGGTAATATAGAAAACAATCTTTTATATTTTACATAAGACTCCTTAGGGCAGGTGATTAATTTTACCGGAGCGACGCGAAACTAGGTTGCTATTTAATATACATATAGATACGATTAAGCTACCAAATTCTATTTACGTATCTATTTTTTTCTGTTATGAACACTCGAAGCATAAAGTAGAAATCACTTACAAATTCTCGTAGGATATAAGGACCACTAATATTGCCGTAGTATTTTATACAGTAATCTCGGTTTTCATTTAAATAAAGTACTAGTTTACATACTGACAGCAATGTTGATTTATGTTGACAATACTGGTTAACAAGAAGTTCATACATCGTTCACACCTTTTCAAAATAACTGCAGAATGAATACTTACATTACTTACTTAGCTTCAACGTGTAATAGTGATTACAAAGAAGCTGCATGGTGCAAGTCTCTCTATTGACTATACAATGTTTTATTGACTACAAAACTATTATAAAATTTAACGAACTATTTGGAAACATCTTTAAAATGAGATACCTAGTTAAATTTTAATTTGACGATGAAAACAATTTCTTGTATTCATTAACAAGACAAGAATCTTAAATTCTCACGAGGTTTTCAATTTGATTCGTAATGCAAACTTAAATGAGTTTTTGGAATCCTTTATGCGATTTAAATGGCTGTCGTTAATATATGTATTAAGATTCGTTTTGAGTTATAAAACTGCAATAGATTAACCATTTTCTTTGAACTATAATGCTAGGTTCCCGATGTCTTTTATTTTTTGTTCAGAATACAATTTCAATAACTGTTCCAATTCTTACATATATGAAATTATATTCATCAAGAAATGATAGTGACGCAATTTCACAATTAAGTAAAGTAAAAAGTAAGTTAAAATAATCCAGATTTATAATTTGATGTGACTATTAAACTATTTCCATTATTGTTTTTTGAGTATTAATATTCGTTTACTTTCTAAAAGAATAAACGGTAAACAAATTAATATCGATAAAACGACCTTTTAGATATCATCGTTATATCTGAATCCATATCAGTTAAGAAAAACTCAGATACATATTTAAATTAATTTATTGCGCGCAGCTTATAGGTTAAACTCATAAACATATTGAAGAATGGCAGCGGTACTAAAATGTATTTAAGTTCTTAAGACCATTTAAAACGAAGGTGTTCTCTACGGTAAATCAGTGTAGCCGCTCGTTTGCAGTTACTCGTTCGCCCACACGAGCCATGAGTGGCGCCAGCGCTGACCACGGTCCACTTGGAGCGGCGCCGAGATATATCTTGTATAATAAATTATATTGGCACATTATTTTTTTATTAATTATATATTTAAGTTTTTTTTTATTTCCTGTTCTTTGTTGGCCGGCCACGTGTCAGTGGTGTCTTCGGTGTTGCTAATGTCCATGGGTGACGAAAGCCATCTACCGTCATAATTCTCGTCTGCTCGTTTTTCAGATAGTGACAAATAATATTATTATCATCATTACGATTTCAGAAACATTATGGCAAAATTAATGACAGCATGTACAAAATAAATGTATAAAATTATGTATGTATTTGCATGCGATTTCTGTAACACTATAAATTTGTAACACATCTATCACAAATTATAATTATAATCTGCTTTCGCTTAGATACTTTCTGTTCTGCTTTTCACTACGTGAAACCCCTACTTTAATATTCTCAGTCGAAAGTATTACTGTTAGTTTTATTCAGGCATTAACTGTGTATTTTAATTAATTTTAAGTTTAATAGGACAAGTTTTATCATGATATTATGTTTTGCAGTTAAGCCGGTCAAAAATCTGTTTCTTCATTTATTAGTATAAAATTTTGATAAACCATATTTATGAAATATGTATTGTCTTTGTTAATGTTTAAAATATTAAATAATTTTAATTTATATTTTAGTTTAACGAAAAATGTTTTACACAAAAACAAATGATCTTAGTTAAGAAAAGATTTTTCTATCGGCTCAATTTTTAACTAGATCTCATATAGCAGTTTAAACTTTTAATCGCTAGCGATTGATATAAAACTTTGAAGACGTTCCCAGCGAGTTATCTCTGTTATTGCGTATAACATCATTAATCAGCCGAGCTGGTTTGCATCGGGCATATCACCCACGCGGCCTTTGTGGCGCCAACGGCCACGAACATTCACTCCACTTGGCGCTTTAATATAAATCGCGATATTAATTAGATATACAGAATTCTCGCATGCTTGTTCCGATAACTTTATCAGATATATTTCAATCGCCAACCCGAACTAGTTTCGCTTTGGGAAAACTACTATTTAAACAACGTGACTAAATAGTTTTATATTCCAAGATTTTTTCCTACTTATACGACCCGTGTGACGCATGGTCAACCATGTTGGACCGGCATGCAAAGGGATCTCATTTCGACACACAGCCAGGCAGTAATCTGTAGGTTTCAGACCAATCGACTGTTATCAAAGTGTTATCGATTTGTTTTATTTTTAAGCGACAATTTTCATCCTAACTACTTGCGCAGTAACTTTATGAGTATTTACTTCATTATACCTGACGTACCTCAACTTTTAATAAGCTAAATAATTCAAATCATTTCCTAGTTTCCGAGTGAGCAGAAATTTAGTATAAATGCTTGGTTGTCGTGACAATTCACGTTTAGTTTACTTGAGGCCGCCATTATTAAACCGACTTCACTTTATTATTTGCATAGTATCCCTAATGACATGATGATCAAATCAATCAAAACAACACAAACAAAGTGACAAAATCAAAGTGACGTAAGTTATTTTTTAATCAACAGCTGAAAAGTTTATTTTTTTTTAATAATTTTTGTATCAATTAACCTTCATAAATAAAAATACAAACGTTTGACAGCAAACGTAATAAGTTTTATGTATAACGGGAATTTTTTGTTTTAACATTTTTGAGTTTTAGTATTTTTAAGTTTAATACACGTGACCATCGAATGGTAGTTCGAATATTGTATTCAGTACTATAGTTTCTAAACAAAAATTACATTACCTATATAGTTTTCGAAAGAAAAGGTAGACGACAATTTACTTGTTCATATCGTTTAGTCACGCGGACAGGATTACGTAGTAAATTTTCGTTGCTCAAAACATCTTTATATTAAGAAACACAACCTTCTATTAATATTATGAGTCATCATCTCTATAGTACGTACTAAATCCTGAACTAATCAACAAGAAACTCGTCCCACGTACCTATTTCATCTAGGAAAGAGCTGACCTAAAAGACGGCAGTGAGGCAACTCAAAGTGCTTCTGCACATCATGGCTTACTAATTTTGTTGGACGCGAAGTTATCTCGAGAAGGCCTTCATTTTAAGATGATATTGGAGCAAAGTGCTTCTATGCATAGTACGCTAATTTCGTTTGGAGAAAATTTTCCTATTAAGCCTTTCTTGGTGCGGTCGTTAATGAAATTTATACTCGTTTTAAAAATAGTTGTCGATAAGTACCTTACTTACCTATTGGAAATTGCTTTGAATTTTTATTTTATCATTCTACAATATATATTTTCCGTAATTATTGTAAATGTGAGCATATGAATATGTCCACCAATGAGCCGAGGCATCTGAAGGAAAATGGTCAACGAAACCCAGGTATCTGTAATAAAATGGGAAAAAGGAACAAGTTAGATATTCCCTCTTAAAGTGGTTCCGCAACATGGTCACCGAAATACGATATCACAATTCATTCTTAAGTAGAGATAGTTAACAAGACCAGTAAAGATCCTTACCACAGAACCTGAACATTGAGAATAAACTACAGGTGGACAATAATTAGCGATGTACGTATGGAAGAATTTTCACAATCATCTATCACATGACAGAATTCTTTGTAGTGATTTACAATAATATACGTATTATAACTATTTAATTAACGTAAGTACGGCTGGTTTCCCAACCGATCAAAACGGAGTTAAAACATGTTTGCATATTTTCGAGATTTTCTTCAATTTTACACATTTGTAGATTGGATATCAGACATTTTTCTGTCTAACTGTATCTTCAAAATGTGTTCTGTATCATTAAAATTATCTTAAACTTCGTCATTGGCTACCAACAAGATAAAAGAGGAGAAATATTTGGTGTAAATGTTTTTTCTGCGATCATTTATATACATATGTATGTATATACCTACATACAACCGTAATATATAACTTTTGTGATACTGAGTATCTAGAGCTTTAACACGATTCATAGTCGAGAAGCAAGTTGAAATCGTCCATTTATAAATCGCATACCTCAACCTCACTTCAAGAAAGGGGTCTTTGAAGTCGCCTAACAATGCATTCCGTGCACAATTCGGGAATGGCTGCGTTTGAAATCTATGGAATTTTTGATTGTTGTTACATAAGTCAAGCGGTACTGATAAGGTTTGTTATTCAAATTCTAAACCTATCATTATTACTTACTTACTTATTACAAAAAGGGGTTCATAGTTTTACACTTATTGTATATGATCAAACGAACTTCGCAAGTGAAGTTCGATCAATATAATATGAGTGGTTTCATTTGAAGATATAAATAATAACTACATGTTGTATTTTACAATCGTTATAAGTCGTATTAAATATTCGCAACACTTCATTATTATAAGCTTAAATTGCCCAACATTTTATTATTTAATCATCTAATTGATATATTAATTAAAGTAAAAGTTCAATCTCTTAAGTTACTTTTTGGGTGTACCGAGTGCGAGTACAGACTGTGCTTTTATCATCAAACAGAAATATAAAATACGTAACACATATCAGTTTTAACTAAAGAGTAGGTGAAAAGTATTGCCGAACATACAGAATGTTTCAGTTGCGTAATTACGCATATCTCGTATCTCTTCGTATACAAAATGCTTTACATTTTTGGCGAATTTACAGCAAGCCGTCTTTTGGGCTAAATGAAATAAAATATTGAATTGATGTTACTAGTAATTTAAAACACATTGCTCGCGTACCCATTCCGTTCTTCTTATATTTATTCGTAGTTATGGTAATAGACTACCTAATACACGCAAGTAAAGTTCAATTAAGATAAAATTTGAGTCGAATATCGCTATTAAATGTGCCCTTTATATCACAATAGTTAGATTCTATCAAGACGGTTGTTAGCTGGGCGGGTTTCAGGAAAAGGTAATATTAATAAATAAAAATATTAGTAAATTATACCACTAATTAATAATATTAGAACTAATATGATGAATTTACGCGAAACCACATTTCAACCGCAACTAAACTGCATAATTAAAAGTCTGAAATTGACAGCGGAGATTCTATTCGTGGTAAAATATACAAAATAATTTTGGTATACAAAGGTATATCGATCGCATATAAAAATCTCATCTACATATTGTACCTACCGGTGAGAACCATTTCGTGAGTGTAAACAAATATTACTTAAACTGCAATTTATTTCTTTCGGCTTCAACGATTCCCTCGATTACGTCGAATTGCCTAATGACTTAATACAGTGTTTTTTCATGGAATTTCTTGCTGCGATATAACGACATGTTCAGAACCGCTATTAGTAATCACATTTTTAAAAGCAATTTCTAGATGGATCACACGTAAATCATTTTTACATTAAATAAGTACAATCCGCGACAAAATTTTAGCAAGTATTGTGTGTAGTGTAATAGTGTGTGTGTATTGTGACATATTTTTTTTCTACGGCTTATTGTTTGTTAAATAAATAAACACACTCACATTTCACACTAGGGTTAATTACGTCATTATGCGTGCATATATCACATTATACACATCATACACTCTGTCATCTATTCTGTGTCTGTTATAACAATTATATAATAATTGTATTACTTATTTTGAAAATAGAAGGCTTTTGTTTACCGAAGCGAGAACCGATGACCGATAATGACTTTAAATTTCTGAAGATACATCATACAAATATTTGCATTAAGACGATGCGTAGGACCCTTCGAAAAATGGTTCGGCGTAGTAACCACGCAAGCCACGCAGATCGACGTTTTTAATTGACATGCCACTTTTTATTCGTGAACAGATTGAAATAAAACAAAGACAAATTTTATTTACAAATTTTTCAAGTTATGATATGACATCTGCGAAAACTGCTTCCAAATCAGTTTTTATGATTACAGGAAAAATTGCACGGAAATAAATTATTAATATCAATGTTACGCGATACTAAAGGAATATAGTACGATAGGAATTGTCGCCACGATGGTGGTTTTATGCAAGTGAAAGCTGCAAAATTATATAGTCTCGCTTGTCTACTTGTTAAGATCTATCGTCTTCCGCGTTTTACGGAATTGCACCTTTACTTTGTAGTCAGTCTGATTACATTTTTTTTAAAGGCTATTGCTGTTTTATGTCGAACTAGATGAACCAGCAAACTTTGTTTTGCCATAAAAATGGTTATTGTGTGTTAACCTTAAAAGCTAGACATATGCTATCGCGGACTTTTATTTAGATCTTTTAGAGGGGAACAATTTTGTAATACATGATTTTTGTGTAGCTTTCACCGTTTACTCAGCGCACGCAAGGAAAGCTGAAAATTTTCCCGTTTTCGCAATATTTTTTATTCCTGCTCCTCTCGTATTTATCTTAGCGTGATGTTCTATAGCCTACAGCCTTCCTCTATAAATGGACTATCTTACACTAAAAGAATTTTTCCGATCGTTCTAGTAGGTTCTGAGATTAGCCCGTTCAAACAATGAAACAAACAAACTCTTCAGCTTTATATATAAGTATAAGATTTTTATGCCCATAAATAATTTAGCTGTTGTAATATATTCAATGCGTCACATCACTATTGGTATTCTACATCCTTAGTAAGTGTTTCTTTTATAAAAGAGTAGGTACTCAGATTTCTGCTCTGCAATGTGTGTGATGCAAGACGGCTTCATCAGATACATACTACGAAATGTGATTGCAGCCGTATCATTTGCTAGCCATATAAAATATTCTAACATTAGCAAACCTGGTCTATATACTGTTGTAATTCTCATACGTTCAATTTTATGCTCCTGTTTCCAATGGAAAAACATCTTTTTAATAATTGCTACAACCAAAGCAATCATAAATATACTTATGCCGAATAAAATTGTATATAACGCCATGAAGATGGAAAATTATAAATAGGTGATCATTTTTCAGGTTAAAAAAATATTATTTACTATAGAAAGATGTCATTTTTTAAAGTGTTATTTTTGAGGTTTTTGTCGACAAAGTTGATTGCTGACAGTAAAGAATGGATTAAGGATTACAATTTATTCAGCCATTTCAGGTCACTTTGAATACCGTGACCTCCATCTAAGGCATTTAATTTTATTTACGGTATTATTGTTCCTAATAACAGTTTCAAAATTTTGTTACGAATTACTAGACTATAAAATGAAAATTAATTAAAAAAATAATAAAGCTTATGGTTAATAAACATATATATTAAACATGAATTGTTTATTTATTCAGAACAATAAAATAACATATATATAATGTATGATTTTAATTATAAAGATTAAATAAATTATTATGTTTTTACTTATAAAGATTAACTTTTTAATTTTAATTTTATATGCTGACGTCCAAAGCTTAATGTTTAAAAAGTTATAGCAGCTGGCGCGAAAATAAATTCCGCAATTAAAAAGATACTGTGGCTACCTATTGTAATTATAAAACCGTAAATCATAATCTTTCACACCATGTCAGTAAATATTTGTGGTATTACGAATAATAAACGAAATGAATGATGAGTACGGTGAGTAGGTAGCTATAAACTATTTTTAGAATAAAAATTCGGCTTTTATAATCACATCCGCAGCCTTATGGATTTTTGTAGTAAAATTTTGTACAGCGTTTTAGTTATTCCGAAATTTTTGAGTTTTGAAATATATTTAGTTTTAAAAAATTTAGTCTATTAGGTTAATATCAAAGTTATCAATTAGTTTACCAATCGTGATAGTACTTACTTAAATAAAGTATAATTAAATTATTGTCATAGTTAGAACAGTTTCGTAATTACGACATGTTGAGTATACGCCTCGGTAGCGCAGTAGGCAGCGCGTAAGTCTCATAATCTTAAGGTCGTGAGTTCGATCCTCACCCGGGGCAATTCTTTTTATATTTTTATTTCTATTAAATTATATTTTTACTTTGAGCAAATTAAGTTTCATTGAAAATTTCATAAATAAGTGACATGTATTTTTTTTTCAAATAAAATATTTATTACAAAATATATAGTTGAAAATTATGATGTAATATAAACTTTTCACATAATATTTGTCACTAATCCGTCGGACATCCGAAAAATAACGTCATAAGTCTAAAAAATACATTTTTATTTAAACACCGTGCAACTCGAATTATTAGTAGTATTCGTAGATTTTACGATAATATATAATTCTAAAATACAAGTAGTCTAAGTTACTCCTTGTTACATCAGCTACCTGCCATGAAAGTCCCATCAAAATCGGTCCAACTGTTCCAGAGATTAGCCGGAAAAAACAGACAAAAGTTGTAAAAAATGTTATTTTGGCATTTGTACCGTGTCTAGATATTTATTTAGTAAAAAGCGGTTATTTTAATTTTACAAACAAACACTCTATTTATTTGCCTAGATGTCAATTATATTCATGCCGACCTGCTAAATGCTATCAAATACTTATATCTAACGATTTTAATCGTTTCAATATATCTGCAAGCTTTTAAAGCCACTCGAAGACAGAGTTGCGTACATCTTATAATGAAATATATCGAAAACATCCGATTTGACAGCCGTCAATCCACGATTCTTCATCAATACAGTCGGCCATCTTGATTGTTTATTATAACAACAACAGTATGATATTAGCGTTGAGTGACGATGATTTCACTTTCAAAAGCTTATATAAAACTGATTATGTATTACTAAAACTTATATTCATTAACTTCATATTTATAGAGTAACTAACTTTTTCTGTTTTTTTTTATATCTTCTACTCGGCTCGTAAGTATTGCAACGTGGTGACAAACAATTCATGACCTTTTTTAAGAGTTGGGCTACTAAATACTAAAAGATTTTTTCAAATACGTCTGGTATTTTAAAAGATTAGTGCGTACAAACAAACGTATCGTCCGCGTATATTCAGTAGATGGAATTGTTGTACACCAAGGAAGGACCTAGGGTTTATACCACGGTCAAGAATGTCATCAATGTTGGTTATTAAGGTTCAAGTAAAGTTGATGATGATGTAAAAAGGCCATAATAGTTTGTGTATTGTTTTTTTTTAATTTATATAAGACATAGATTTCCCGAAGCTATTCAATTTTAAAATAAATCTACAATGCTTTAATAAAATTAAACCATTTAAATTCAAAGTTTATGTATTTTTTTATTAATTTAACTTATTACATTTTAATTCGGACGATCACAATAATTTTAAATACAAAATCATACTTTTTCTTTATACTAAGTTAATGTCGCTCCATTTTCCATAGACAAAGCAGGGATCACGGTTTTTTTATCTGTACTCAATTTGACAGCTCATTATGCTGTTCTGGAATCATAATTAATTTTTTTGATAGACTCCGAGAATCATTTTGCGACTTTGTAAAAAATAATAAAAAAACGTGGATACAATTTCAAAGACAAATACGTCATTATTTCTGAGCCGACGACATCAAAAGGAAAATGTCAATACCGACCGATCTTCTTTTATAATATCTCTTATAATGGGGCTGTTTGAAAAATATCCCAAATTAATTTTCTCGATTCATTCCTTCACAAAGGCGTAGTGTTGTTTCAAGTGTATCGACTTTTGTGTCGATAAATTAAGTTACAGATTTAGGTAAGTACTGTAGTTAGTAGATAAACTTTTGGTTAGTTTGAGTGGAGGAAAATACAATATAAATCAAGATTATCTAATTAGCATTGTTTAAATTACAGTAATTTTGCGCAAAGATCAAATCAAAATCCGTGCTATTAGGGACTCATAGGCAGGTTTTTTGTTGACAAACTATTTAGTCTTTATGAAGTCTAAAACTAGCATTTTTTTCAATTTCAGATTATCAATTTTAATTAATTCCTAATAATTTGCATTACACTCATTGGGATACTATTCCGTGCAATTTAATTGTTCTCGTGGGATAAAAACGTTCTTGCGAGTATATTATTGTTATTAATAATAATTTATATTAATCTTCATACACATGATTCTTCTATTCGTGTGCATGTCACTGAACTTCTGTTAAATTAACTATTTTGTGTGGAAAAATGTGGACTTGAGAATAATTTAAATTTTTAAATTTTTATGTTGCGTCATAAATATACAAAAATATCGATACTGTTGTCGACATCACTAAAGGGGCCATCTCTTTGATAGACTTCGCACAATAATTTATGCAAGTGGTCAACGAGGGGATTTAATCTTTAAGTAATTTTCTTCGTACCAATGGATACGTTTTTGAATGCTATGAAAAGGGAAACTAAAAGATAACATCGAGTAAGTACGTTTCAAATTAATGAGCTCATCTGTTTTGTAATGAATATGTTTGTTATACGTTTTAGATTTTGAAAAGAAATGGTTCGGTTCGTATCGTAATAGCCAAGTATTAGTAGTATTAGAGGTACCAAATATTATATAATAGTCATTCTTTACGATATTTTTCAGACCTGGTAATGTAATGCCGATGATTTATATTAAACTTGATAATTTAATGTTTTAATGTTAATTTTAAGCTTGAAAATAATCCATTCTAAATGTTATGATAGAACGATCTAGATTGAAATGGAAGTGAAGCAATCTCTAGAAAGAGGGTTAAAGCCAATTGAACATTTCGAATAAAAACTTGTTTAGTTTGTTGCCTTACCATGTAATTTTTTCGTTAAACAATTTGTAATTACCAATGGCAGTACGAAAATGAAGTATTATTTCTTAAAAACCACTCTTCATTGCCATGTACCTAATGGTCACGTCTATTAAGCTAAGGATCATGGTTTAAATGCCATTCAAAGCTGAGGTTGTGATAAAATAGTTTATTCTTATGCTTGTTAAATTGTTTGTTCTGAAGCCTCGAGTACTGTTAGGTATATAGACGAAAATACTTAATATTGTAATTTCGTCATATTTTATTGGTCTTAAAGAAATTAAATAATAATTAATGGCAGAAACAAGACAACAATATATGATGCTATCTCCTTTTAAATACCTAATTTACATCATAATCTTTTGTCTATAAAAATCTTAAATTACGAATTACTTTGATAATATTTCAACTATAAGTAAGTACTTATCCAAAGATTCTTGGAATAAATGAAACAAGTTATATTAGAAGGTATTGAGTATTAATGCTTTCAATTTAAATTTTGTTCTTCGAATCAACACCAACATTCGAATTCGAAATTTGAATAAACAGAGAACAAAGTAGCGCGACTCGCAATTGGTTGGCTTGACAGAGAACAAATAAATATGGCTGCCTAATTTGCAAAAGCTACTTATCGGTACAATCAACATCGAAATACGTATACGAACGCTTTGATTCTCAAACGATTATGTACCGAGCGCTAATAAACTCTCCATTTTATTTTGATCTTCCGTTCCCCGCGCGAATTCCAATTTTCGAACAAATTCGCGCGGGAAAATGTTGAATATATATGAATGGAACAAACTTCACAGGCCTAAGTTAAATAAGCGTCTTTAAATTCAAGAAAGGAGAGAAATGTAAACAGACAATCAGTAGCGATTTTAAAGATGAAATTGGAATTCACAAACAAGGGCGCGATCGGAGAGCGCGGTAATTTGACAAATGCTTTGAGTCAAAGGGTCTATGGCGAAGATTTACGTTCCAAGTTTGAACGACACAACGAAGTTGGCTGTTTACGTATGCCTTTGCCTTTGAATTGTAATTGACGGAGAAAATTATCTCTTTGGGCCACGAAAACATTCTAATTTTACGATTGCTGTAGCTATCTACAGTTGTGGTATATTTTTAAAACAAGCTCGCGTTACTGTATTAGATAATAATATATTATAAAAAAATATGATCGTACTTCTTATAAGAATTTCCTTTTTTTTTCTAATGTTATAATAAAATATGTATATACCAAATATTTTACAATGACGTCACTTATCCATTTCTATCAACTTATCTATGAATATATCAACAGTTAAAAAGCTAGATGAAAATAATCCAATCGATTACTATTATAATAGTTTGTTAGGGCTGAGTTGTCGTAAAAAAATTTCATTGTTTCATTACCAAAGACTGATACTTTAAATGTTAATATTTTTAATATTTTATTCATATGTTCAAACACTAGTCTTGAAAAAAAAAATTGTCTATGTCATTTTCCCGCCAACTTTGTAACCTACAGTTTCCAGTCCCACAGATACGTAAATGAAAAAATCGGCGGCAAACAACGCGCCCCGAACGCTTTGAGACTCGCAAATGTAATCTGTTTTTGTTAATTCTAAAACGTTTGTCGGCGTTTTTCATCTAACCCGGGTTAACTTCTGTTTGAGTTGCCCGGGACGATTATTAAGCGTTGTTTTTAGCTCGGGGAATTAGAATGATACTGAGTAAAATAAGTTAAGCCAGGGGTGGTTTGAGAAGCGAAATTTCCACTTAAGAAATTGGAATTTGAGATATAAACGTTTAAAGCAGGAAACGGCCATATATAATTGTCAAAAATCTAGAAATATCTACATTATTATTGTAGGTACATATGGTATATTGTACTAGCTTTAGATATTTAAAGATAGTAGATGGTTTATGTTTTTTAAGTTAAAATTACCTGATATATTTTGTCTGGGGCAATTTTTCAAACTTAAATTCGTTTATCGTGTAGGGATTATCTCAATATATGTACTTACGCACGTCATTTCTTTATCCTACCACCGTTTTCGAAAGATGTTTTAACATCGACGAGGAAGAAACGCCGAAAGAAATAACTTACCAGTAGGTAAACTGTAATATCGAAACTGTAGCTGGTGCTATCGCAAATTTTTAGGTTTTTGAAATAAAATCTGTAAGAGCCTTCTAGTGTTGTATATTATTGAAAGTAAAAATGTCACTCCAAAAAAGAACAATTTAAAAAAGGTAAAAATAACATATAAAATGTGCCAGT
>DWJN01003027.1:0-14266 GCA_018248895.1 Carystus phorcus
GATATATTTGGATAGGCTGGGTGCACTCAATAATTTGACCAAGATGGTTGTATCGATATTTTTGACCACTTTGGCTGCATCGAACTATTTGACAGCCTTAGATGTCCCTATCTATTTGCTGCCGACTGTACCTACGACACGGGGTATCCTAGTGCGGGGCTATGAATATGAGGCGTTATTTATTATTATCTTCTCCTTGTCACTCTCGCTAATAAATGTGACTGGTGAAGCCAAATTAAGTTTCAAAGATCTTACGCTGTTGATGGATTACATCAAGGAGGACTAGTAGTATTATCATCTCCAAACCTGATGTCACTCTTTGCAGATTAGTATTAATTTTTAACTCGTTCAAAACTGTATGTGATATATAAGATTGCATAAGATCTGTTTCTCGTAATTATGTATGACAAAGGATAACTTTTTGATATCGAAAATATAAGGTTTGAGAACGTTATTTATCAGAAATATTATAACATCGTCCTAGCTCGATAAACAAGTAATGTGTGTTTTGTTCATTCAATGTTTCGTCATCAATACTATTCCATAGCGGCAAATGGTTTAACATTGTAATCGCCAACGGATATGCGATTTTTGTAATTTATACCGATAAATTTAAAACAAAAGTGTTTTAAATTTCAATATATTCATAGATCTTGACAGCGTTACGGTTTTAAAGTGTACATTTAAAACATAGACGTATAATCTATACCATTTGAGCATTTTTGATATACACCGCATATTCCAATAAGCGTAGTTCGCGCATAGGAAAGTGACTGCGGCTCGACTTGATCCCTACGAAAGGCAGACATTGTGTGACACTTTTATTTATTGCTCTGGGTTCTTAGATGGTTGTGGTGTCTTAATTGTGCGTACTTGTCACTCTTAATACACGTCTAATGAAGTAACTGTGCCTGTGAATGTCGTCTCAACGAACATAATATATTACCCTACAGTCCGCTGTTTATAATGGACCATATCTTATCTTAATATATATAAAGTACGTGTCACGGTGTTTGTTCGCCTTGGACTCCTATGGTTTTTGCACACCGTGTCCAGTTTGATCCAACTTGAAAGATAGGATAGCTTACATCTGATTTATAGTCGCAATATTATTTTATTGCAAATTATTTGTTTAATATCTTACAAAGAATTAGTTCCATAAGATTTTAACATATTAATTGGCAAAATTTAGTATGTAAACCTTAGTCACAGCAATACATGGCCGAGTCTACTAGTGTTACTATAGAATTTAGTCACATTTTTATTATGTCAATAATAAAATCTTACTATTAATCATTTTACAATAGGTGTTAAGATTAAAGTTTCTAGTCTTAAAGCTAATACTTAAACAGGCAATTTAATTAAATACTACCATAGTCGATATCTTTGTCATATTTCTAATAGTGTGTCTAATTTTGTGTGTTTATATGGATTTAAATTTACATGTCTATCTGTATCGTTACTTTTTTGTTTTACTTGTACTAAGATTTCGTATTGATAAAAACAAATATGCTTTTTGTCAAACTAATAACCACATATAACCCTCCTGTCTCAATTGAATTAAACAAGCGAACAGTGAAACATTTCCCCACAATTTATTTACGTGACGTCAAATTCACGATCCATGTTAATACCAAATTCATGAAAGGCCTACATTTACTCAATCCTACGACTGTAATATAACATTTGGATCGCTGCCAAATCGCTGGAAGCTGTACCTTAAGTGCCGACACTTTAATGCCGCAAAACTTTATGAAAATGAAAGAAGAGTCAACTTTATAAGCTGACTATGAATGATTCTTATATAGTCGCGGTGGTAAATGACTGAACTTTTCTGTAAGTTGGTCTTCGCTAATCTAACGACTTGCCTACAAATCATTAGCTCCACATCCGCTTAGATCTTGAATGTATTCCTTCATACTGGTCCATTGTCAATGTGGAGATGGAGAGTCAGTATCAGTAGTTTCGAGTTAGTTAGAGTTAGTAGTCGAAATAAAGCATTAGGCGCTTTTTTAGTTCTACTAAAATTGATGGCCCAAATCCCCAAATTACTTCTGTTAATCAACTCATCTGATCATTTGAGAATAATGTCCTCTATTCGGCTCTTACGCACTTTGTTGAGAGAAATATTTCTAGACTGATCAGGACTAAATACAAATAGTTTTATAAGTCCCTATAATATAATTTAGTTAGTATAATTCGGCGTCTAACAATTATATATAATTTTCTTTATATGTTGTATAATATATAATTTGTACATCAAATCTATTTATCTCTATAATAAAAAACATACATTCTTCACAAATGGGTGTATAATTTTTAAATATATCCAAATTATGTGGAATTAATGTTGAGAAATGTACTTTATTGTAATAAAGTTTCGTAAGTTTTTAACTGATCTCCTTTATTAAACTGATAACTCATGTATTCTAGAACCGTTAGTAAAATACAAAAAGAAGAATATTACTTTACTAAAATGAAAAAATCTCCAAGATTGCAACATGAAAAGTGCAACTTTTAAAAAATATACGCTAAAAACAAGTTTGAAAATTTAATATTCCACAAGAGATGCAAGTTCACACAAAAGGCCATTGTATTTCTTCTACACACGGAGCAATAGACTCAATTTTTAAATGCGTTAAACATTGTGGCAACTTTTGCCATAAAATATGTGCATTCAGTGTCTCCCGGGCAAATGCCAGTATGGAAACTTTCCAGTTCAGAATGTTTTTGTGTGGGAAAAGCGGGATAAGCGCTTTTTACATACTTGCTAGTATAATAATGCATTTTAAAGCAAACTTATGTAATATATTAAGCAATATGAGTGAATATTTTGTTACTAGCGACCCGTCCGCGGTTGGCTTTCCAAATTATGTTAACATTTTCTTAAATATTCAAATGTTTATAGCACCTACTATAAAAGACAGACATATAGCGTTTATTGTAGGCCTATAAAAGTCGAACATTTCTACCATACATTGTTATGCTATATATTAAAGGGTTTAGCGTTTTCGATAAAGCTTCCAATCGCCTTGAAATTTTCCGATATCTCCAACAGTATTCGACATATTTCATCCTATTTACACAAAACATCATTGAATTATATACCTTCCTCTTGAACCACTCCATCCTTTGACGTAAACTTAATCCATAATCCGGTAATCCGTTTAGTAGTTTTTGAGATTAGAGCGTTCAGACAGACAACTGCGGTGGGAAAACTTAACAGTAGCAATAGAATAGCACAACAAACGTAGCAATTCTATAGCTCTTGAAATACAATAAACGGATAAAGATCAACGCTGATGTATCTAAGTATGCCTAACATTAAAAAACTTCACCCACCTTTGATAACACTTGGGAAAACTCGAACGTCGTTCCCAGTATTCACACGCAACTGAAAAATTTGCGGTGCGTGCAAATTTGGAACTTCAAACTTCAACGTTGGCAATCTCTTATTTAATCCATTTTGATTGTGAGATGAGAGAGTAAACGCCGGTTACTGAAAGACTTATCAAAATGTTGAACTAACAGTCATGATAAATTAGAAGTTATATGTAGTTGATTATTTATTTATTTCGTTGCAGTAACAAGATAAACATTATTTCAGAGGTTATATAAAAAGTCATGTGGTGTCTATATACATAAATATCACCTCAATTGGAGGTCCAAACTAGTGCCTTAAGCCAATTAAACAAAAATACGATTAAATCAAAAAACAAAATCGCACTGTTTAACTAATCAATTATTGAAATCAAATGAGATAATCATGCTTTTAGCAACCTATTTGACGTTTGACAATAGATTTGATGATAATGAATGATTTGATTTTGAGTGCAGTAGTTAATTTTTTCCAGAAACCGGCAGTAAGTCATGCTATGAAACAGTTCTGGGTAATAAAAGTTATACAAGCGTCTTTCCAAATAAAATCCATAACAATTACGAAGACGAAGCACGAAGCGATAACATGCAGAATCAAAATTCAACCGTAATTCAATCTATGAAAGATTTCCTTCACATTGACACCATTAAATGTTTCATTCTTAATGAGAATTAAACTTCTTTTTAATATTTTATTTAATGAATAATTATTTGTAACGTATTATGTATAAAATTTTGCATTCTTAATGTAAACTTTGTTTACATCGTGTATTATTTATCAATACGTAACGAAATTTTCCTCTTCATATATGAGTGTTAGCTATATTGATATAATTCGCATTTGAGTACAATAAGAAATAGAAATGGTGAACTATTTACAGAGAAACAAACAAGTTACGTTGGGTACTATTTTCAAGATACTCGACATACTTCATTGTGGCATTTCTCTGATTCGCAAGTATATGTCAACGTGGCATGCTTTCAGTATACACACAGACTATCGAACTGGCATCTTTACCGTCGGCCAATGGAAACTTCTAGATCAATGTTTCGAGGTAGCTCTAATTTCTAGAATAATAGCAATATAAAAAGATTTGAAGGCAAACGACACAAGTACAATATTAACAGCCATGTTGATTAACTTAGAGAAATCGTTACCTTCACTAAGCGTGTAGTCCTGCTATATTCATATTTACTTCATTTTATATTTTTAGGTTAGGTTAAGTTAGATTAGGTTAGGTTTACATTTTCTCCTTAGAAACATCGATAGTAATTGCAATACTGAATCAAATCTGTTATACATGTATGTATATATCATCTATTAAGAATGTAATTATAATAATATTAGTATTATTGCCCAGAAGATTGCATATCATTATATAATTATTGACCCATACCATCTGCATATTACTTTTAGTAAAAAGAAACAAGAAGAAATTATCTTACTTTGACTAAGTAGTCAATGTCACCTGTGGACATCAGCAACAAGCAAGTAATGAATATGTTTTGTTTATACATTAAAAAAAATTAACATTAAACCAAAAAATATTAAACATATAGGTAACTTTTCTATTACAGTTTTAATATTCAATATATTGTTAATAATCAATTATATAGAAATCAACTTTTTGATATTACATGTGATAACTTACTTACACTCTATCTTACATGTGATAACTTACAAAATGGCGATCACGATAGGCTGCGACAGCTTTTCGTCTTACGTCAATGAACCGCTCTAAGCCCCTACACTGTGGCCTATCCGACGGGGTCTTAAGACGGAATGTAATAATAGAGATAACGTTTCCCAGACACAATGCCTACAATTTGAAATCGTGATATGCCTCTGCAAGCAATTCGATACCGAATTCTTCACTCGCGAAAATACAAGATATTTTTATTATCTCCAAACATCTTCTAGTTAGTACATGGTTTACGTTTATTGAATAGCGATGGTAGTTGAATATGAGTATACATACATGAGCATGTGGCAATAAGTACGTGATGGCTAATTTGTAAAACACATTTTGCCATCGAAATCAACTATGTAGACAGTACAGATATACATACAGATGTCTATGTTTCGCTACACACACATTTATTTATTTAATTGACCATGATACAATGTCAAAGAACAAATGGCGAGCTTAATGCTTAAAACATTCCCTGGCAGCTAACCATTGGGTCAAACACAGATATGCAGGAAAAGCAGTATTGGAGAGAGAAATAATAAATCTAATAAACAGCAAAGTTACATACATAACTTGTATTATTCAATATATACCTCTAATCTGAACTATATTTATATTAATAAAAAAATAAATGTTTTAAAGGTATAGAATCGTATAAAAAATCGTACAAAACTTAGTCGTATTCAACATGTAATTGTCTAATTAAAAGTTTTGAGTCATATTTTTTATGGCAAAACTACGCAGTACTCAGTGCTATTTAAGATGCGTCTTTTAGCATCGTTAGCTGTTTACAACTTTAAAATATTCACTTTCTAGCATATTACCAAGTTAAATTATAATAGATAACACCTTGTCAATGAATAATGACTTCTCTCTATAAGTCGAAATGGTTCATATTTAAATATATTTCTCATTTTTGAATAATTAGTATTTTCGAAAAAATTACATTATTCTCTGAAATAAAATTAATCGTACGTTATTGAGGTTTA
Organism: Carystus phorcus; assembly: GCA_018248895.1. Lineage (NCBI taxonomy): Eukaryota > Metazoa > Arthropoda > Insecta > Lepidoptera > Hesperiidae > Carystus > Carystus phorcus. The sequence continues at coordinate 6,059 of DWJN01003027.1, forward strand.
AGAAACTTTATTCTCATGAAGAATGATACATTCACTTATATGAGAATCTTACATACTACTTATACTAGTTTAGCGTACAGAACAATACTTATTCACTTTTGAAAAGCAACACAATCGACCAAAGATACATAATAATCTTATAATGCGGGTAGATGCAGATTAGCTTCGACAATCTTCGATTCTACCACATAGTATATTCAAATAATATAATCGTTAGATAATAGCACGACGACTGAAACACGAAACAATGAAGCACGAAGATCGTGGACTAGTGGTAAAAGTGTAAATAGTGCAAGAGTGTAGTCGCAAATTATTCGTGCTAGTCGGCTCAAACTAACAACTCTCGTTCCATCTCAACTCTCCGAGCAATTCGTCTGACCGACGTGAAATAGTACCGTAGTCGATTACTTCCCGTCCAGGGCTACACTACTAACGTAACACCAAATAAACAGTATAGTTTACTATTCCTGTACACACTAAAGAACATTGACGAACTATCGGGTATGAGAGACATATAGAGAAACATACAAAAAATACAGATGAACTGAGAACCTATTTTTTTAAGTCCGTTAAAAATATAGTAAAGCGTTTGCCGTGTAAAACGTGCGTACTGATTGCTTTACATTTTTCGTAGCTTATTTGCTTTCATGATTCATGTCGTGATCATATTCCACCACGCTGCTCCAATGCGGATTGGTAGAGGGTTAGTGTGCACGATAAAATGTAAAGTTGAATAAAATCTTCTTTATCTTACAGCAGTGACGAACCTAGTATTGAACTGCTTTATGATCGAAATTTAAATATAGAAGAAAAAGAAATATTTGGAAAATAAATGACAGTTCAATACTAGCTTCTCGCCTTTGCTTCAAGACATACCGAAAAAAGAGCATTTTATTTTTATAGAAACCATAATAGAAGGAATCGCTTGGGACAGAGTAGCAGGTGACCACACCAGAATAGTTCGTAACAGTTAGCGATCATTCCAAGTGTCGGAAGTTTTTATTCCGCCCGAAGGCTTCCGATATAGCTTGACGATTGCTATCTTTGATACCAACCGGGATTGACACAGACGACAGCTTGTCATGTTCTCCGAAGCATGCAAGCGGTTAAGAAATTTTTGCCAGAAGCGTTTATTCATCTTTCTACCGACCAAGCCCACTTATTGGGGTATAATAAGATGGAAGTCGCCTCGCCAGGCTGAGTTGGCATATTATATATTATTTAGCAGATCAAATCATGAGCCCCTGTGGCCTAATGGATAAGGCATCGGCCTCCTAAGCCGGGGATTGTGGGTTCGAGTCCCATCAGGGGTATAATTATATTTTAAAGGTTGTGGAAATAAACTGCAAGCACTTTGTTTTTAACAAAATATGATTATGTAAAATAAATTCAAACTGTTAAAATAATATTCTTTTTAACAGACTTCAAAAAAGAACAAAGTTCTATGTTTTTTTATAAATTCTATATGATGGCAACGTAATGGCTACACAAAGAGTGACAAACAAATATTATTTTTCTATTTTATTTTTGATTTATAAAATTCATTCTTGTGCAAATGAAAAAGGTGTCTCATGTTGTGTTAGTTTAACAATATATTATGTCATTGATTTGCATCTTTCCTCCTTCGAATGAAAAATTCGTCATCGGATTAAAGTAAGATTGCCATGATGGCTGTTGTTTGTTGAATAAATGTGATAAAATATAAACTATAATCCAGCGAAATAAATTGTTTTAAAAATTGTCTATCATTTGCCTTTCTACGTTGAAGATATTTTCTTCTCAAACTATGAAACTGTTATCTATTAACGCCTTTAATGTGTTTTTTATGAAATTATTTTAAAGTGGCCTTAAGTGAGTAGTGAGTAAGTAAAAGTTTACGCATAAATCGTCCTTTATATCATCAACGGACATTTTACACTCGGGCCGACGCATCTGCGCGTAAACTTTACAACAATATCACTAAGTAATTTTCACGAGTCTTACAATTTTCCCCAATTTATATTCGCAACTGAATATATTATAAATAAATAAATATTTTAAGAGTAGGTATATGTTATAACTCTGTCATTCTCTCACTTTGGCAGCACTCGATTCAAAATAGCGTGGTTAGTAGGACAATCATCAATTATTTTTATATGTATTTTTTATTTTTGTAAGTTAGTGCTTTCTAAAAATCCGACGCTAAATACCAATATAACCCAGGCCTGTAGGTGTATAAAACATTTGTTACGCGAATCTTGTACAGTATTCCTCTTCTATTGAAAACCGAAGCGAAAGTCGAAGCGGCGGCGCCGCGGCGCTGCGCTCTTATTAACGCGAAGAATGAGTTTTAATTTTAACTTTTCCGCCGATTCTCCTTTAAGAGTTCTTGTTTAACAAGATCCCGCTGTTCTTTTGTAACACCAACTTTAGCTGTTCCACTGCGAGCCAATTCCAACTTGTTTAATTTGAAAAGAATCGTCCCAACAGCTGATCGGTGCTTAAGACATGGCATAATTGAATTTTAAGACTCAAACATTTATACCAGTCAGCCGGTGTAAAACTTATTATAAAACTGGCAATTAGTGATTATTTTTTTTATAACTTCTGGCGATGGGAATTATTATCCTATTGTAGTTCGTACCAAAAGTCAAAAGAGACGTTGTAATTTCAATTGTTAATTAACATTGCTGCTTGTTATTGTAAGAAAAAACAAAACTCTAAGAAACAAAAAGTAAGAATTTACATATTAGGTAAATATACCTACAGTAGGTAATGTTCCTAAAAAAATATTTTTATATTTACTTACACTCGTACTTTAACAAATTTTAACACCTATTCTACAGAAAACTTAGTATTAAAAACGTGAAACCATCAAATAAATTATAGACTACCGAGCTACCTACATCAAAAAAGTTTGTCAGCTGACAATTATAAAAAATGTGTGAAAAATTTATTAAAGTACGAATATAAGTAAATAAATAAAAAAGTACTTACTAAGAAACTTTTACTAAGTTAGTGCGTCCACCATCTTACACATCTTCACCACATACCATCAGATGGGTAGACGTGACGCATTAACTTATTTAAGCTAAAAAAAATACGAATGAGTATTTACAGGTAAAATGCTAACATCTCCAAGAATATTGCATATCAACTTGGTTGCAAACATGGCGAGATCTAAGAGATAGACAAACAAGTCCCACAGGGATGAACCTATTAGGAAGTCTCACTCCATATTCCAGACTGACGAGCTTCTTGCGATCCCACTCATCATTCCCAGGGAGCCGAGTATCTTTTGATGTTTACCCTTCAACGAACAAAAAAGGGTCGAAGAATGTACGAATAAATTCCGTAAAACCGCCTCGATACTACACATTAAACATGCCTTAGGGTTTGTGGGCCAATGTAGGAACGAATATCATTGACAAAACGACCCTTGTAATATGTAAATAGCGGACCAACAAACAATTTTACGCTCAACATCCGGTTGAACATGTTTACGCCGACAATGGCTTGTTGCCTTCCTATATTTTATTTCGCTGGATTCCATTCGAGGTTGGGATCATGTCAGAATTAAAGATCAAATTTATAAAGCAAAAAGTAGAAACGCAATTACATCCGGCGCTACATAACTGCGTTAATACGTCTTTTATATGCTACTGAGAGAAGTCGTTAATCAGATACGAATTGTGACTTTTTAATTAAAAAAAATCGGTTGTCTGTAAAGTCGGTTTACTGACGATAGTTGAACGTGATAACGTCATAAGAAAATACTGATGGAATGGTTGCAATTTTCAAAAGAAAAGTTTAATAGTATTTGTTTGATAGATACTTTGTTTGGATATAGAAAAGGAGGTAAATTGAAATCACAATGGAATTGATCAAGTTACATTTATTTGTACGCATAAATACAATTATGTCATTTTCTTACGAAGTACTTCACGCCTTAAATGGAACGCCTCAGAGCGAGGTAACGCCGCATGAATAATGTTTTTTGGTGCGTTTAGCCGGCTTCATCGAATTATAAGACGTTGTCACGTCAAAAAGAACACTCTACTTACAGTAATTAAAAATTCGTCATACGTCAACTTATGAACACGTCTTCCTAGTAATGGCAGCACCGTCGCAATGACAACGATACTCGTAATCTTCGTGCTTCGCTAAAGACTAGCTTGACAGTAAACACTAATTTTAACCATGCTGAAGGTTAGTACCTCTCCACCAGAGGAGATCGATCGTTACTATCTTATTAATAATGTACTGAAACTGATCATTATTATTGTAATTACATAGCTTTACTACTTACTACTTTAGATAGATACCTGAATTTGTGACTTTCTTTCAGCAAAAATCACTTATATTAAAATAAGCGAAAAGGCTCGCTAGCTTGAATGGCTCATAGCTCGGTCGTCAACTGCAGGCGCGGTCGGTACCTAGATGGGATAGCGGTGTTAGTAGCAAAATCTTTCTGAACGTTTTTAAGCTTCTGAGGGCATGTTAAGCTATCGATTCCGGTTTCCATCGTAGATAACAATCGTTAAGCCATGTCGGAAGCCTTTGGGTGGCATAAAACCTTCCGACACTTGTTGGCCACTAACCCCTCGACCAATCCGCATTGGAGCAACGTGGCGGAGTATGCTGTAGACCTGTTCAGTATTGAGGAGAGACCCGTGCTCAGTAGTGGGCCATTAATGGGTTGAAGGCAACCTAAAAGGAAACAATTTCGTAAAATGGTTTTAATTTAAACATGAACACGCGCAATACTGAGCAAACTATCCATAAACTGTGTTTCATTATGACTTTTAGCCTCGTGTGTGCGACACCAACATATTCACATAGAAACACTGATAATAACATTGCATTCTCAAATTTAATTAAACTCGAATATTTGCGTTCTAATTAACGGAAATATGGTAGGTGCTCGTGCAAATACGTATTTTACATGGAAATAAACGATTGATTGGAACAAAATTCGTTTTTGGAACGAAGTTATTTTTCGCGGTTTTTTAGAAACTGACAGAAATCGTCATGTAAGGAAAAAACCCCTCTCCAGACGACCTTACCCTCTTTTTCTATGTGTCTCTTTTTATTATATACGATTGTATGTATATATGTATAAGCGAGAGAGATAAAATAAGGCGTATTTTTAACTAACACAAAAATATTTATTAATAGAAATCTACATAATACCTTTTGAGTTCGAACAATACTATAATGATTTTTGTTTCTGAAAAATATAATTATAAATAAAACATACTATATGATATATGTATAATATATTTTTTGTATACTACAACGTGTGGACGTTCACTAATCTGGTTAGAGAATATCAAATTGAAATTCCATGTTACGTTGGGATAATCCGATAAGTTCGAATCAAATCAAACGCTTTAAACAAATACGTTAACAAAATATCACGGTCACAATCCTTTCAATACCAGTTTTGAATACAATAAACAGATTATGTTTCAACAAACTGAATGATCCTGACCGCAAGGGCTTGCTTTTGATACCCGCTACATATTAAATTTTTATATATATTAGAATATTATACATATTTGAACATGCTTTTTGTTGCCATAAAATACTATTACTGCATTATTGTACGACCGAAAATCTGAAAATACTTGTACAATTTCAAATGTTTTTTATTAAAATTACTGTATGATAAGGAGCAATATAAGTTAACGAAAAAACCGTAAATATCAATATAAACCGGTTAAATTCTAATTATGAATTAGACCCGAAAAGAAAATATTTCAACATCTTAAGGCCTTAGTTAGAATCTTAATAATAAAATCGAATATTGTACGTGTAGCCATTGAAAAGTAAAGATTGGGTCCACAGACAAGGGGTAGTTCAACTTTCAATATACAGACATGACTCGTGTTCAGTGCTTAACAAATCACGCTTACGAATCTTTTGAATTAATTTATGAATCACTTAACTCATTCAAATCTTCGTAGATTTGATATGATATTATAGTTTTCGTAAACTATACCTTCGTAACTGTTAGGAAGATGAAGTATCCTCCCCCAAGAACGAAAACCGTCGGGACTAAACTCTGGTGACACAGAGTTCAACGAACAATCAACAGGAGAGACTTGGCGTTTTGCCTCATCCTTTATTGAGGTTGGCGTAGAATTCAGGGTGAATTATGATTTATATAGAACATTTTCGACACTATTTAGAGGAATTAAGAACCTAATTCTCTTTCTGAATGCTTAAATATTATATGAAAAATGCATTAAAATTCGTTGTTGCTAAGGCGTTGTCCTAGGTGAGCGACATGAAGCGACGCGACGCGATGTACAACAAATAAATGAACAAAAAATTAAAAAAATGGAATAAAGATAGAAGAGATATAGATAGATTTAAACAGTCTCAACCTATTCATGGATATGTTAGAGGAATCAGATCAGGAAGAGGTCGTTGGCTTAGAATTGAACTCAATATAGATTGGAAATTATTTTCTCCTTAATATTCGAGTTCAATTTTCCCTACGACGAGGCGAGGTTTTTGTCTTGTCAAATAAAGATGTCTCATAACGAAGATTTGTTTAGTTAACTTCTATTACTTCAACATTCATTAATCCTTGGTAATTTAATATGAACGTTTACCCGTAAAGTTTCCAAAAACAAAATTTCCTAACCACAGCCGTTGAGGATTTCCCTCGTGAGAAAACCTTATTAGCCGAAAGATCAGAATAGTGTTGAAGTCCTGTTTAACTATTATTATTGAATATGTTTAGCGAGTTTCATACCCCTACCATGTCCTTCCGCAATTATCTCACGGGAACCACACTTTATTCCGGAACAAAAACTTTCGTATGCGGTTTTCCGGACTATGATTTGTATCGTTGACAAATTTGATCTCTGTGTTCAGCTATTCTTATGTGATTGAGCAGCAAACATCCATGCCAATTTTCTGATCTATATATATCAAAATTAAATGTTCGTTTGTTTGTTTATTTGTCCTTTATGCACTCTGGAAAGTTAGGAGATAGTACACTGATGTCTTTAGCAACTTTGCTCAAAATACTCTGAAAAAGGTTTGGACACCAACATTATATCAAATTATTAAAATGTCGACTTTTTGCTTATCAATCGGACCAGATCTGCACTTCTCTATTTGTCTCACTAGCACGTCAATAAGCAGGATTGTGTTCTCATATATGCAGATTTTTTTTTTTAAATATTTTTAATACGTGTAGAAACGCGCGGAGTGTGCGACTATTTTGTAATATTATTTAGATTTAGATGTACTGTAATTTAAAATAGTTTATAAACTACGCTAAGACTGGACCATTTAATAACTGACATTGGAGAGATTACATTAGCGTTTTCATGCTTCAGAGGGCACTTTAAGGCGTCAGTACCGGTCGTTACTGCTTTAGTTGTAGTGAGGTTACTTTGAAAATGTAGTTAATTTTCTGTTCCATATATTTCTTGACGTTTAATTATTACGAAGCCTATATTGAGGTGTAATTAATTATGTTTGCTGCCTTTACGAACGTTACCTGCTTAAGATAAGAAATATGTATATACATTCCATTGCGAACCTCCAAGGGGATGGAAGATATCGAACGTTTTGAATTAAATTATAATTTGGCATAGTTGTCACTTTTGTTGCTATGGTAACTTTTGCTACAGTGAAGCATGGCCAAGTTGAGTTAGTTATTAATACCAGAGACCCGGCTTTGCGGTCGAAATTCGACTGTAATCCATTTTGACAAAGGCTTACTTCAAATAAACACCATCAAATGTTTCATTATCTTAATTCTAAATAATATTACAGATACGATAATTGGATAGATGATTTTTGTTCAATAAATCAGAGGGGCTGGACTAATTTGAGTGAAAATTTGCATAGAGACATTATAGTTCGGGATATGCGACTTTTTATCCAGAAAACATGTACCCATAAGGTAGATGCGGGTATTTTTTTTTACTGAAACCACTTGTGACGATTGCATTAATCGTCACACGATGACGACCTTTGAGAAATTACCCTTCTAACGGAACATAACAGTACTATAAAAAAGTAACCTACAATTCTTCTTCATATACTTTAAAATTTCGCCTTTTCTATTTTGCGTGAAAATCTGTACAAAGGGTGGGTGAATTTCAACAAGCCCATTTTTTTTTTAATTTCGGTGAACTTTTTTATTTGTCCGTTTTTGCGAATTTATTTTGCACATTATCGTTCTTTGTGAACTTATATAAT
>DWJN01003028.1:0-14264 GCA_018248895.1 Carystus phorcus
AATTGAGTGTGTAAACCTTAGTCACAGCAACGCGTGGCCGGGTCTGTTAGTTATATTGTTGCAGAACAACGTCTGCTGGGTCAACTAGTATACTAATATATTTATAATAATTTCTTTCGTGTGTCATTGAACTACTCTTAAATGGTTGGACCGATTTTGATGAGATTTTTTGTGAGTTTAACGGTATTTGAGATTGGTTTAGACTCAAAATTTGATCGGATGGAGTTTGTTAATGTTGCAAGGTCTATTTATTCTAACAAAGGAAGGAAGAGATAAAAATATTTTGACAAAAAAGGAACTAAGGGCTTATAGTAGTGATCTAAGTCGCTGTAAATACTTCTACTATTCCTACTAACACTATCCAATAATATGTACTTATTTTTGCATCATACAGTCATATAAAAATATTATTGACGAGTTATAATTGAGAAATGCGTCATAGATAGCGGTCTTTATCGGCAAGGTCAGCCGTCTTGGACAAAATTAATATTGGTTCGAAACGTGTTGTTCTCATATAGGGTTGCCACCTTTTTAAAAAAAAAAATATTTTTAATCAAAAAAATATAGTACTTTTGGGTAATTTAGAAAAAAAATAGTACAGATACATCTATTTTCCAACTAGGCGCCTTGCATGAATGAGTTTCGTTCAAAAATTCCTTATACAGCGCTGCGGATGCGTTCCATTCACAGTTAATTAAAAAAAGCGCGACGATTGAATTAGTGATAAAAATATAGTATTTTTCGTCCTATATAGTTTTTATATATAGTGCGACCCGTCCCAGCTTCGCACGGGTGCAATGCTGATACTAAATACACTACAGAAAAACTGTGAACGTATTATACATATAAACCTCCTCTTCAATCACTCGATCTATTAAAAATAACCGCATCAATATCCGTTGCGCAGTTTTAAAGATTTAAGCATACGTAGGGATATAGGGACAGAGAAAGCGACTTTGTTTAATACTATTTAGTGATTAGTTTATTATTATGCAAATAACTGAACCTGAACCTGTGGCTTTCAGGTAAAAAACTAACTACGCCTAAATTTATTAAATCGCGTCGCCGCTGGTTAGAAATAATATAAAAAAGTACAAACAAAAAATCTATTTTGCATAACAAATCAAACTGTATAAAATTTTCTATTGTTTGCAAGCAAACAATTTTGTAAAAATTTAATCATCTTTTATTAAATTTTCGTTTGATCATTTTATAAAGAAAAACCAGTCAAGTACGTGTTGAACCAAGCGCAGCGTCAGTTCCGTAGCTTGTTCACTAATACTCTTAAACTTAGTGACGTTTTTTTATAGTATATAGCTATAATATCGAATGAATCTTTTCACATATCAATTTAACTGGCAAATCAAGACAAGAGGCTAAGACAAGACAATAAGAGGGGAAATCTAACGATAATTGTCATGGAAATGGTTATTATTAAATCGAAAAATGTATTTCACATGTCCGAAATATTTTAGAAGAACTGATTATACAAATAAGTGAAAGTACCCAATTTTTAACTGACTTAAAAAAAAGGAGGTTCTCACTTCGTCTGTATTTCTTTTTATTTTTGTTATCTCTGTACTTACTGGGTTTATAAATAAATTGAAATTGAAAATTAAAATTGAAGGACTTGATCAGGATATTACAGATCGGATCCACGCAGGTTGAATGAAATGGTCATCGGAACAATTTGTGATCCACGGATGCCCCTCAAATTAAAGAGTAAAATTTATAAATCAGTCATAACAACTGTCATAATGTATGTACCAGAATGCTTGGCTCTAAAGAAGAGGGATAAAAGACGTATGCATGCTACATAGATGACAATGATGAGATGGATCAGTGAAGTGAAAATAGATAAAGTAAAAAAGGAGTATATTAGAGGAAGTCTGAAAGTTGCACAAATAATAGAAAAGTTGGAAGGAAACCGAATGTATAAGCATGTGATGAGGCGAGAGGAGGCGCATATGATGAGAAGGGTGATGGAAATGAATGTGGATCGACGAAGGGGACAAGGATGGCCAAAGAAGAAATGGATGAATTGTGTGAGAGATGTCATGAAAGAGAAGGGAGTAAATGTAGAAAAAATGGAACATCGGCTGGAAAATGATGAATGACGATACGTATAATATGTACTAATTGTCTAAGTACGTAATATTCAATGAATAACCTCAATGTCGTATCCTTAGTCCCTTATAGAGCTTCAAACTTTGTTACGAAAACAAAATCATATCGTATATCAAGGTTACGTTGTAATATCTCCAAGGAATAAACAAGACTTTAGATGGTTTATCGATTGTGGTTTTGGAATATCTTGTAAGGTGCAAATTATTTTCAACCACAAGATGATCTATCGTAATATGATATAACTGCAAACCAGTCGTTGGGTCTTATACTGCTTGTAACTAACGCTCATTGTGGTCCTTTTTTAAAAGATTTTATTGAACCTGCAATATATGTACGTAACGCCTTTATTTCATATTAATTGTGTAATGACGTTATAAGTTGATAGCAATAGTTTATTTTATTCTTTTTAGGGCATTTACATAGAAGCTTGTTTTAAAAAAAGTTTTATTTTTAATTTATCATTATGTAAAAGTCGACCAGCAAGTCGTAAGTGGCTACAGAAGCTTACCGACATAGCTACCAACCGGACCAACGGCTTAACTTGCCCTCCGAAGCAAACAATACTCAAGTATTTGCCACTAGCGGTCACCCATCCAGGTGTAGACCACCTTATTTTACTCGGTCGATCGCTTCTATCGACCCGAGCCGGGCTCTCTTCAATTAGTAAGTTTAAAGTGATTAAAAACATAATTATCATAAGAAAAAGTTTTTGCATTACATTTGATTACTAAGCAAAGTTCCTTGCACAGTTGCAGGCGCAGATAGAACAATAAGAATATAAGCGTAGAGAACAAAGATAATGTTAATATACAGCTCAACAAAGAGTTAGCGTTGCTCTAAGCAAAACAATAAACCTATTTAATGCTATCTACCAACATTATAGTTGTATTAATAAAACAACTGTTACATATAATATAGTAACAAACTTTTGCACGCGGCTTGGTTCGCGAAATAGTAGTAACACTTAATGAAATATCAAACTGATACATAGAATTGGAGTGTCTGTTTGTAATATTAAAATAACTAATAAATAATACGTATACACGCTGCATATGGCAACATTTTTTACAATTTTTGTTACTCTATTTGTCTGTCTATTTGTTCCGACTAATCTCTACAACGGGTGGGCCGATTTTAACGGGATTTTTACTGACAGATAGCTGATGTAATAAGGAGTAACTAAGATTTTTATTTTAGGCTTATAAGTTAGCATAAAATCTGCGGGTTGAACATTACTTTTTTGTGAATTCCTAGCGGATGAACCCGCAAGCACAGCTATTCGTAAATATTTAATACTGTACCATGTTTGATACTCTTGTCTCGAACTTTCTATTCATCTACAACTATACCCTGGGAATTGAATAACGTGTTTTTATGAATTACGTATTATGAAAACGTTCTACAGTCAAATAACTTGAACATAAGTATTAATTAATACAAAAATCCACAATTAAAAACACATTTTCTTAGACGTCGGTTACGTGACAAAAAACGGTCGTTATTGCATCGAATCTAAGACGTCACGTACAAGTAAACGTCAGTCAGCCGACTGTTACTGTTTTTTCTATTTTACTTGGATGTGACATCACCGAATGTTTTAAGACGCCATACTGCTCATAGTACCGTTTTGGCGGGTTATAAAAATTTGTAATTTGAATTTTTAACGCAAATGCATATCAAAATTATAAATATTTATTGTAGGTTCTTAAGCTTCTACTAAATAATGTTAAATAGGTTTTAAAAACTTGTCTTCGAACATTTTCATTTACTATCTTAAAGTTAACGATTCTATTGCAGTGATCGTAACTTGAGACGTGAAGCATACGATCTACATTGTACGGAATTTATAACTTTAAAGTTACAAATAAGAGCTACAAATTAATAGGCGGACTACAATGTGACGTTTAACTTGAGGATTTATCGCTGGCCGAGTTAGTTTATTGTCTCATTCATAGCTTTGTCACATTTCGTGTCATTATGTGCTCCAGTAGCCCTGTATTTGGGAGCTCATTAAAGGGGCTAAGGCAATTTAGTCCAAATAGAACATTGAGAATACAGTGCGAGCTGAACTAAATAAACATCGTGAGTAATTATTCGAATTGTTCAAAATGGGTTTATTTGAATTTCAACTCAAATGCCACACTAAGATTAATACTTGGCGTCAACCCTATAATGGCCTACTAAAGGCACGGGTCTCTCATTATTTTGAGGAGGCCTAGAGCATACTCCATTATACTGTTTCAATGCGGATTAATGGAAGGTTTATACTATTTTTTATATTATACTACAAATATAATAAAGCTTTATTAACACGGTTCTTAGTTTTCTTTGCTCTTGATTGCTTGAATTTTAACGAACTTCGATTCTGTGTGTACTACACATAAGTTATTCTGATTCTTTTTGTTTTCGAAAACTAGTACTTGAGGGACATCTGACGAGCTCTTTTTGAGTTATTCCTAATATTGCGCATTTACTCGGTGCTTATTTAACAAGATAAACATAAGTTTTTAAGCGATTACAATCCAGGTTAACCTATCGTATAAATTAAACAGATCGACGGTCCCTACGTACAAAAGGACATGTCACAACCGAGGTTTTCAGGAGAGCTTATTTTATGTTCAAACCGCTTTAGAAATAATTCTACGTACAATTATAAATATTTATTGTCTGTAATATTTTATTAGAATTAGGGACTTTATGACGGTATTTGTTCATACATATGTTATGTTTAATATTTTCCTGGAAAAGCTGATAGATGACTGTTTTTTCACTGACGTAGAATTATGTTATTATTTTTAAATTAATTCATTAAACGGCTTAAAATCGTCCATCGTCAGACAAGACGATATTTGTACCGAGTGGCGCGCATTTATATAATTTGTACAAACGATAAGTACAGATATCCGCATATAAGATACTTATTCCTTGTAATTATAATACTTGTTCTCTTATACGATTTGTATATTAGGTTAAATATATAATATTTAAGAAAACATCTTACGTATGAGCATAATATGAACAATCTAAAGATATGTATGCAATAAAAAATGCCATTTTTGACTTGTCCTTGTAGGGACCGACGAGATCTGTATTATACTAGTATACTCGGCCACGCGTTGCAGTGATTATATAGGCTTTACATCTCAATTTAGCCGACTAATTACCTTACACCGCCATCTGTTAGAATCTTATGGAACTAATTCTTTGTAAGATATTAAACAAATAATTTGCAATAAAATAATATTGGGAGTATATATTGAGATGTAAGCTATCCTATGTTTCAAGTTGGATCAAACTGCAAAATTTTATTAAAATCGGTTAAGTAGTTTAGGGAGTCCATCACGGACAAACACCGTGACACATAGATATATTAATATTTTCGTATCGTCAACAAAACGGTAAAATGACATTGAGTCACATACTGTCTTTTATTTATTACTTTTCTGTGTATTATTTTATGTGCGCCTCTTGGCATTTCATGTCTGGGTTGCCTGGAAATCCCTTTTAAGCTAAAAGAATGTCCGTCCAAGCTCGTTACATTTTTGTTTTCCTTTATAAAATAGTTCTCAAGCAGGAAAGAGGTAAATAACTAAAAGATGTTTGAAGTTTTAGTAAAATATATAATAATATTATATTCAAGATACTGAATTATGCGAAGGCTTGTTCGTATTAAAATACTGAAATACACTTTGAATTTGGGACAAAGTCAAATCATTTCTATTGAAATAATAACATCAGCGATAATCGAATTGACATTCTGAGCCTGCTGAGTGGCAATGATTACAGCGAAGGTAACGAAATTTACTTTAGATTTCTATTCAACAATGATCGTTTCTGCGTGACAATGATTTGATGTACAAATTGAATAAAAACCGAACCTTTTGTCAGCTCTCTGTTTCCGTCGTAACTATTATTTATTAGATATAGTGTATGAGTATTTCTTGCGTTCGACAGATAAATCTTCTGCGGGCGATCGGTAGATGACGCTCGTAGCAAAAATTCTTAAGCATCGATCGCGATTGTTATCGTAGATAAAGTTGATACAGTCGCCAAGCCATTTCGAATGCCTTCAGGCGGATTAAAAACTTTCGACGCTTGGGTTGTCCAATAACCTCTTCCACCAATTCGCCCTGTAACAGTGTGGTGGAGTGCTCTAGACCTCCTCAGTGATGAGGAGAGACCCGTGATCAGTAGGCCGTTAATGGATTGAAGGCAAAGGCATTTCTTGCTTTTATATTTTATTGCTCATATAATGGCAATTGGAGAATCCCTAAAACATTTATTTGTTAAGTATGAGTATATGTATAATAGAACCTATGTATGTGCCTTCTTAAATATTTTATTCGTCACCCCCAAAACCTATAAAATATTTGCAATATGATATTGCTTTTCATTGGAACTTATTTTTAAAACCCTAAACAACAGCATAATTTAGTTCTAAATGCTATTAGACAATGTATCCGTCCGTTAACGAATAATAGATTTAAACGGCCTTCTCAGACAAGAAATTTATTTTTACGGTATAAATATTTCACTACGATACGGCTGACTCACACATGGACGACTTCTTGTCCATACTATATAATGTATGTCTGCTTATATGCATTCTACCATATTATTAACATACTTGACGATCACTTTACCAATATCATCTTCCCATTCATCTTTCTTTTACACTTCTCTTTTTGTTCTTTCACCCTTATTATCATTAGATTCATCTTTTTCTAAAATAAGAAAAGGTCAATCATCTACAACATTTATTTGCACTTATATAAAGGCGAGTTGTAAGCCAGTAATTTAGTTTTATTCATGACAGGAGGAGATTACAGTTTTGAATAATCTGTAGAGATGCAAGCGAGTTGCGCTTATGTACCTATTTTATTCCGAAGCACTACTTCGCAACAAGTTTGACCTGGATAAAAGAGCGAGACGGCAATATCGTTACGCTATATACAGTACTTTTTTCATACCCTATTTAACTTATATATTTAATTGTTATATTTTCCGTAGGTTTTGTACTTGCAAATCCTATTTCTCTCTCTAAGGTTATTTTCTTTCAATCTATGTTAATGCTATTAACCGCTACTTTAAACGAAATTAATTTAAAACGTAATGACGAAATATTTTACTCGAAATTTTATTCATAATGTTTTTTTTTGAATAATAAAAATACTATAAAGTTAGTCTTACATCATAGTTCAGTGTATCATGGATACCACGAATAATACACAAAGAAAAGGGCGCATACACCCAAACTGAGAACAGAAGTTTAAACTCTTCATTCAAATGTCTTCCTCGCTGGGAATTAAACGCTAGCTAGACCTTTCAAACGGCGGTTCGGCATAGTTTTTTAATCTACAAAAAAATTACTAATAAACTATCAAGGTATCAAGTCAACGTTGTCAAACATCAATTGTGTCGTATCATTTGAATAATTGATCAGTTAAACAGAGCTATCAAATTTTACTCTAAATCGTTAGCTAAATGAGACTTTGTTTTCTGATTTTTTATAGTCTAATCAAAGTTTCAAAAACTCGAATTAATTTGACAGTGCCGCTAAATACATCATCATCTACAAGTAAGCTCAGCTTTTTTCGGAAGCAAACACGATAGTTAGCAAATTTTAAGTATCTAAACCGGGTTAGTAACTTTCGCATCCTGCCAGTGAATAGGATAATATTGCTTTTTCGTATTAGTTCCCTTCATAACCAAGTTAGTTACGATGTACTAACTTGCGGAAACGCGAAACCAATGCTGTTCTAGGCGTACTTATGTTCAACAAAGTAGTTAAGATGCAAGTGCGAGCTAATTGTATCCTTTTTCTACTTAAAAAGTCTACAGACTATATACCTAATAGTAGCTATATGGTCACTGTCGCGCATGGACATTAACAACACCAAAGGCATCAGTAATGCGCCATGAAGAAAGAAGAAAGAGTAACTGGCTCTTATGCTCTCATCCCGATAGAGGAGTTCTTTGGCGACTGATGCAAGCAGGAAGGTAGCAGCTAGCTAGTTACGATACCCTACACATTCTAACTGACTTAGTTAAGAGTCTGCATGAAAAAGTTTTCTTTTAAACAGGTCAAACAACTTTTCGGGTTTAACCAGGGGAGACATTATCAATAACGTTAAAAAAACAAGATTATATATAAAATCTTGTTATAAATGTAATAATGTCTAACAGTGCTCAATACATATAACGGCGCGGGTGCGTTTTTTTCTCGCCCGTCGTATGAGTATAACCTACTGTGGGCTCCGGTGGGAAATGTTAGCACGAGAATAAAATGCAGTTTTGGTCCCGGTTGTTATGGTTAATAACAGTCATCAAAACATGTAGGGGGCATTTGGGCGGCTTAAATGTCTCAATACTTGGTTGGGCCACTAACCCCTTCACCAATCCGCACTGTAGTAGCCTGATGAAGTATGTTGTAGACTATTAATATATTGAAGGTAATAAGGAAAATATAGAAAAAGAAGAATATTATAACCACGATTTACATACAACTACTTGAGTTTCGTTGAATCGTATGCACACTACTTTAGTTCAAATAATTCAGTGAGTAACTACAATCCATTAGTATTTCGATAAACAATGAAAACTTTATGGAGTAGAATTTAGTTACGACTTCAGCGCAATTAAACTTTGATGCTTAAGTATTATCGCTTTATATAAATAACCAACCATCGAGGTCGCGGCATTAGACATAACATTTATCAAAATGATGTAGCTTATTCATGAAGACAAAATCATTATCTCCATGCAGTTTCTTTACAGAACATTCCTAATGCTCTTCAAGTTGTCATTATTTTACTTATTGTTCTTATTGTTTTACATATAATTTTTTTTTATATTCTAAATTTGATTAGTACTTAGAAAAGGTACAAAAAATAATATAAGTAGTCCATTTATTTTTACAAGGTGTCTCCGAAAAATATGAATACAATAAAAAATAAAAATCATTAGTTTTTATCCAGAAGTTTAAAAAGTTTTAATAAACCTAAAAAAAAATATTATAGAAAACCATAAATACTATAGAATACATTACGGCTTGACCCACTTTTTTATTTATCTCGAGATCTGTTTTTATAATCTGTATATAAATGTGTTCGCGCGTACGAGTCGCGCGGGCATCGGTTGCAACCCCACCGAGGGCAACCATTGTTATCACATTCACTCGACCTACAGCGGCTATAAAGGCACCACTCGTGATTCGGTCTTACTAATACACATACGTATACTTAGACCTGGCGAACTTCGTATCACCTTGAAACATTTATCCCGTTTTTGTAACATTTCTTATCACTACTGAACTCCTTTTGGTTGTAGCGTTATGTTATATAGCCTATAGCCTTCCTCGCAAATGGACTATCCAACACAGAAATAATTTTTCAATTCGAACCTGTAGTTCCCGTGATTAGTGCGTTCAAACAATCAAAGAAACAAACTCTTCAGCTTTATAATATTAGTACAGATACATATTTAGCGGAATACATTAAGAGTCCTAAACAACTTTCAGACACTAACAAATGTCATTATATACGAGTCAATTAACGTCAAAAACATGACATAAAATTTAGTATGCATTAACTAAACTACATATATTCTACGGTACGTAAACAAACAGCTCATGTTTTCACAAGTATGTTTTTTACTTAGTTATCTATGACGAGCAGTTTTTCAACATGTAAAAAGTAAAAAATTCTAAAATGTTCTTTATGGAAGTGGTACTTAGAAGAGCTTTTTATTTGAAACCTGATGTAGTGATTCGTGCAACGGGTAAAGCGATATTTTAAGCTAAGTATAAATTATGAAACGGAGGAAATTGCTCTGCCTTTGTACAGAAAAATAAATGTACGAGTACGAATCTGTAACAGGTTGCTAGTTCTCTGGAGCTTGCTCTTATTCCATTATTCTCCATTACGTTAACCCAAACAATCATTTTTCTACGCTATCGTTTTTCTTTTTATATACGAGGACTACTTCGTACGCAAAAAGATAAAATTTCGTGTATCTTCCATGTTATGTATCTCATTTATACAATGACGTACCCATTTATTATTAGGCCGTCGTTTATTACGTCGTAATGATAGTAGTCATTGATATATATGTGGAATAATAATGCCGAATATAAAATAATAAACCTAGTTGCAATGAAATCGTAATATAACAATTTTACATGTTTCAAATTCATACCAAAGCAAGCCTTCCTCTAATAGATATCCCATACAGATAATCCATATGATGTGTGAAATAGAAATGTGAGAAGGATAGGAAGTGTACTTAGAAATATGACTTAAATTATTTTGTATAAATCAACTTTTCTTTATCTCAAATACCATACTCATAATTATCTACTACCTCGTTCTTTATTTTCGATCGCAATCTATACTAATAATTTTGAAAAATTCTTTAAATGTTATGGGGTATGTAACATCACGCTAATCTTACCGTGTTAAAACTTGCGAGTTAACATTACGCTAAAATGAATAGGAGAAGAGCAGCAATAAAAAATATTGCGAAAGCGGCAATAATTTATATGGCAAATCAACGTTGTTTGTTTTGTGGCTGATTCTGAGATAGCCTGTCTAGACTGCCAAAGAATCTCAGCACCTGTAATATTATACTGGGTAGACAAACCCTATTGACGCCCTACAAAAGCGTCTTGACGCTATTGTTCAGCTGGGTGCGACACGAGTAGGGTTTTCTGCGATTCAAGAGAGCCTTACACATCAAAATGTATTATGCATTTAATTTCATACTAGCTTTCCACTACGTTATACAAGTTTATCTAATTTCCGTGGATATAGTACAGGGTAAGAGCATAATGGTACAAAAACTTTGCTTTTGTAAGTTTTCGCTTCTATGAACAATGTGAAAATTCACACTTTATCCACTAGAATAGAGTACTTACTTTGGAACTTGAATGAGGATATTTAAATGCAAACTGAAACTCACCAGAAGCTTAATACAAAGCGTCCGAGCGACCAATAGCAAGTAAAAGCCACAATTGAACCCCAGCAAGTAGCAAATAAATGTTGTGGTTTATCTTGTCGATTTGTCCCAATGTGTCATTATAAATTGGACATTTAGCGGAAGTTAATCTTAATAAATAGTCGCTTTATAGGTAGGACGTTTTCCTACTTATTGATTGTAGAACGTTCGAGAGAATACTTCAACTATGTAGAATTAGTTTTATGCGAAAATATTGGAACACGTACACAGAAAATAGATGTTTTGTTAGTAGTGGTTTCTAACGCCTAACTATCGATAGTAGATGTGTTGGTAGTTGATCTCGAAAACTAGTCATATAGTACTAGTAGTCAATCTATCGATACTATCGACAGTAAACTAAAATTATTATTGAGACTATCAACAAATAAAATATTTCATTTTATTTCATATCGTACCCTTAGTATCGTTGTATGGACAAATACATTGCAATCAATAGAACGTAGTAGCGAAACTATGGATAGTATGAGTAATTTTCGAAGTCTCGATAGTATTATCAATATTATTATATAGATAGACAGTCGATAGATAATAATAATAACGGTAGAATTGGCGTTGCCTGCATATCAGGTGTAGGCATTTTGGCACAGGAAAATGATGTGATGTTATGTTTTCATAAAGACTTTCTGGCTAGCTATTACATTCTTGCATGAGTCGGTCTGAAACGATTCGTTATTTTGTGGTAATGACTTATAACGTGACTTATGGTCGATGGTGATTTACCACCAGGTGGTGTGTCTGTTCGTTTTTCAACTATTTACATAAAAAAAACAACCAACTTGCAAATCAGGCAACCAGCTTAAACTTGAGGATTCAAGGAATCTTAATGCATACCTACTTAGGGGAGCGTTTAATTAAAATATCTCTATCAATGTTACAATACTTTTTAACGTTTGTTATAAATGTATTATCAGCATAATCCGATTATGACTTGTGTAATTATTTTCCAATCGCGCACATTATTAACGCTAAGGCATGGTTCATAGTGTAATATATGTAGAGTTGTATAGTTGGCCTCAAAATTAGTTAAATAAACAAAGAAAAATAAGCATGTTTTTTGTTTTCGTAATTGGACCCTAAAGTTAAGCAGAAAAGATCCAGTCGACATATTATATACATATATGAAATCGAATTACCTACATAATCTACTAATTAAGTTTATCAGGAATGATAGAAATTCTTCCAATGAAAATGCACTTAAAAAATGTACATGTTATGACAATGACGCCAATTTTCAAAAAGGTAGATTTACTCAAAATTACAATAATGCTGCTGAATCTTTTCTGCTTAACAGGGTCTAATTATCCTCTTAGAATAAGAATGAAAATAGATCTTGGAAACCTTAATGAAGACACAAAACAGACACGAAACTTTCCAATTTTTCACAAAGGGTAATAGAAAAATTTATTTCAAATATCCAACTTTAACGGAGTTGTTTACAAAATTTTATACTACAATGGACATTGTTCTACTGGGCACTGCGAATATTATTGTGCTGCGGTACAAGTCCTGATGAGTCTAATTTGGATTTTCGTAATTACAAAGTTAATTTTTTCGTTTCTGAATATTGTTAAATAACAAAATAAAAAACGGACTAATTGTGTCTGTAAAAATTTCACTTCTTATCCAATCTCTTTGTTGTAGCGGTGTATCTATTTCACCGTTTCGAAAATAAAATATGAAAACTTATTTATGACGAGGCGAAATAACTAGACATATCTTGTCGCCGAAATACGTCTACAATTTTATTTATAACAAAGTGAATAATAAATATGTTACGTATACGTAGAAGAATTATAATTCATAGAAAACGGAACCATATTAATAATAATGTCTGTACATTCTTGACTAAAACTGCTAATGCAATGTTCACTTGCATCAACACCACCGTCGTTCTTCCACGATACGGTTTTAACGTCATTTTTTGGCTTCTAAACTGTGGAACAAACTACCTGCGTTTGTTCCAACAGTGCTATTGCATGGAGTCCTTCAAGAAGCGGATCCATCGTTTCCTTCTTGGTGGCGACCCGTTGGTAACATCTCTGGTGTTGCGAATGTCTTTAAGCGTCGTTGGTCATTTACCTTTAGGTGACCCGTCTGCTCATTTGCCTGCTTACGGCATAAAAACTTCCGACAGGCTTACACAATAATCTCTTCACCAATCCGCACTGGAGTAGCGCGGTGGAGTATGTTCTAAATCTTCTCAGTAATGTGTATGATTGTGAAACTCATGCCCTAAAAAAACAAAATAACGCCTAAAGTACTAAGTTCAATTTGTACTTCGATAATTCTGGTTAACGAAATTCAATACCTAAATTATTTATACTAACAGAAACCAATATTTTATTTTCCAATATTTACTTGTAACCCGTTCGAATAAAGCTTTTGATTTTTGTATATTTTCGTATCAAAAATTAATAAATCTTTCCACGTAAAATATTGCAAAGATATTATTTCGTATAAATAACTCAGCTCAAAAAGAAATTACATGAAGTGTGTAGAAACCAATTTCGTGCAGAGTAATAATTTCGTAACATCATTTTCGTCCAATTTTTACAAGCGATTCCCGTAAGGTACAGAGGATTAATTAAAATACGGGAATGAAGCATTTATAAACTCACTTTACACGTGGTTTATTATATTACATAGATAGCGACATGAAATCATACTCTGTAAATAAAAGGAGTATCTCTCTTTTCTTTCTTAGCCAGCAACGTATCACTAATGCCTGTGGTGTCGCTAATGTTTATGGGCGAATGACTACTTCGTGTAATTTGTCGCTCGTTTATAACTAGTCGATAGTTATATAAAAAGGACAGAGCTCTATTTATCTTTACCCTTGAATTTAAGCAGGGGCGGCATAACCTATAGTGCATTGTGTGCAATGCACACGGGCGCCACGGCGCTCTCTGAGACGGCTAAGAGCATCGTCTTGTACCATCATGACACAACAATCTTATACTAATATATAAATCTGAAGAGTTTGATTATTGATTGTTTGAACGGGCCAATCTCAGAAACTACTGGAGCGATTTGAAAAATTCTTTGAGTGTAAGATAGTCCATTTATAGAGGAAGGCTATAGAACATCACGCTAAGATGAATAGGAGAGGAGCAGCAATAAAA
>DWJN01003029.1:0-14264 GCA_018248895.1 Carystus phorcus
CTGGAGTATCCACAAGGCTGGAGTTCCTGCGTCTTCACTGCTTCAATCTTCCCTTACGGTGGTAGTAAGTTCGTATAATAGATTTTTACAGTACACTTTACAATTTTGCGATATCAATAAATCACATTAGCGGGTGCGGCGATGCGGTGATATATTTAAATCAGACTACAGTTACTAACATATATGTAGGTATTGCGTTCTTCAGTAGTTGCGGTGCGGACTGTTTTCAAGGCGCGCGAAAGACACACGAATTGGCGGGGTGACTACTTTTTCGAACTCGTCCAGGTGTGAATGAAACCGCTATATAAAAGTGCGCTTGCCAGAAAGAGAGGACGGATATAGAACATTAAATTCGGAAGGAAAGGTTTGCCGCGCATTTATTGACAATGTTTTTAATCATAGAAAAATGCAAATGCGTTTTGCGAATAATGCCAATTTCGGCGGGAATAATTAAATGCGTTTACGAAGGTTGCTAATTGTGACGCGAACAAATTCAAACAATACATAACTGATATATATTTTTTAACACACTTTATCAAGTACAAGCACGGTTTGTAGGTAAAAGATACTACAACATAGATGATAATAAAAATGACAAGAACGCCTATAATAATAATGTCGCATCCGGTTCCATAAAAGTTAGAAGCATGTATCACCTAGGTATATCAGTTGAAAAATGTGTAGAGCACCTCTCTTTGAAATAAAAAAAATATGTCTATAAGTATATTGAAAAAATATTATCATTAAGAATCTGGCTCGGTTGTGAATTGAACAAAGGCCCCGTTGCTCCACAGGCAGTATAACTTCTAACTACGCTATGCAATTGGGTAGGTATTTGACAAGTTTTTAAAACATATTTAACATTATAGAGTATAAGCCGAAGAACCTACAAAAAGTTATTATTTTATATTATTATTGTTATGTACTTATTATAATTCTAGTTTGTATTTGTCTTGAAAATTCAAATTAAAAATTAATTAATTCAATAACCCATTATAAGACGTTAGTATGAGCAATATGGCGTCTACTGCCTTGGGTGACGTCACACGCAAGTAAAATAGAAAATAAAGTCACATTGAAGGACTGATGCTTACTTGCGTGTGACGTCGCCTTAGACCCAACGCAATCCGGACCGTTTTGTGTTACGTGACCGACGTCTAGGAAATTGTATGTTTAATTATAGATTTTTGTATAAACTAATAGTTATTTTTAAAAATATTTAACTGCAGAACGTTTTAATAATTTATAATGTACATAGATGTCTATAAAAAACACTTTATTTTAATACTGTCAAATACCATTCATATTCATTGCTTAATAAAATTATTATGAAATGTTTTAACAAAGTTTCTGGCGCATGCAAATACAAATATCAATCATTAAATATTGTATGTAAATCCAATCACTGTACCAACTAATAAAATGTTACCGACAATTTTACTCAGAATTTTACGCACGAGTCAATAATTACCTATGTATCCCATAGATATACGTTATAACTCGCGTGTTTCCAAATGGATGACTTGGAAATATGAATGCTACTTTAATTTAATTATTAGTAACCAATCTCTCAACATTTCAGAAACTCAAATTCAATTGAAAGAATTGATAATGTACCTTTTATTTTAGATCGACAAGATTTTGATAAGACAGTTATGTCCCGTTCTTATATTTATGAAGCGTTATCATACATGAATATCATGTCATTATAGACTTTCCTTTAAATTTATATCCGTAGCAAAGTAATCGTTTTTAGAATATACAGGTACAAACCGGGCATTAGAATTCGGCGGTACAACTAACCGCCCGAAGACAATTGTACATTCGTGTCGTGGAGTACACGTGGTTCTTTGTTATCTGTCCCGTTGCATGACCAGAGTCCCCTTTTACATATTTACAGTAAAAATTGAGTATAGAAAATTTAAAATAACATTTAAGTTTCCTTTAGCAAAAGCCGGTCTCGTACCAAACGGAAAGCTGCGCCACCTTTTTGTGTAGGTCTTCTTTCCACTCCGACGTGGCTATTCATTCTCTTTTCTGAAATTTATTTTATCTTTTACTTAAGAAAAATCTTTTCTATCGAGACTTTCGTATACGAGAACTATAATCAATCGGTAAGTACTATTCTTCTTAAAATCTATTCAATATGATGTGGGGCTTAGTACAACAGTATAAGAACATTTATTTTAACTATCGTATAGGTATTAGATTTAAAATTGTACTTTTTATTTACTTCATTATACTTTGCTTTAGCGCCCACGTTAAGCAACTGAGGACGTGAACGGTAACGAAATGGGCAATCGTTGGTGAGAATTATTTTAGCCCCTCCGGTGGTTGGAAGAACATGTTACGCCATCGATTGTTGACGTTACTGTAGATAGCAATCGTTAAGTTATGTCGGAGGCCTCGGAGCGGTAAATTTTTAACACTTAGGCTGGCTACTAACGTCCCATCAATGCGAACTGGAGGAGCTTCGTGTTATAGGTCTCCTTAATTAGTAACATATGTCTGGTAACATGTCATTATTAGGTTGAAGGCATTATACTGTACTTTTTAAAAACAAACAGGCGAGGTTGGCCTATACACAAGGATGAATCAAGACGTTTATAGCCTGCCATTCCTTCCACTTAACCTATTGAACACGCCTGTAACTTTGATTACAGTGTAATGTGATATTATTGAACTGACATTGTTACCTACGGAAGATGCCTCTGTATGTCCTTTATAGACTTTGAAATGGTAGAAGATAGAGCAACGATGTCTTTAGCAAATTTCCTCAGAATTCACTGATAAAGGTTTTGGTAACAAAAGTTTATCGATCGGACACATAGTTCATGAGTTACAGTCGAATAGATATGTAGATTTTTTGCTTACCGATTAACCATGTGTTCGACATGGTTAATATAATGTATATAACATTTCTTTATATTACTTTTTTTATATGCCTAGCAACGTGCACTGGGTACAACTATTACTTTATAAAACCTGTTATATGGTATAGTCATTTGAGTTTCGTTTCCCATTATCACTCGGTTACTTGTCAAACTTTTATAGCTATACAGCAAAATAGCTATTTCCCACCGACCTAACTGACTCTTAATGTAAAAAAACCGCAAACACTTTATACGAAAGCTTGGTTAATTATAAACTGTGGTTTGGAAATTTAATGTAATACTTAATTAATATCTTTGAAATAATGTTCTTGATTTTTTTTTATTTGTTTAATAATTTAACATCACTGGTGTACACCATATAACATAAAATACATAAAAAACGTCCCGATCCATAATGAAGTTTTGTTTAAAATATAATGACATCCTTTAAAATTCATTTAATGAATTTTGTGCGACATTAGGGCAGGACCTAGCGTATTTTCAACTTCAGTAACGACTCACTGACTCCACAATCACAATAAATAACTTAATATTGATTTGAAAGGCCCAGACAGAAATCAAGTCATTTGATAGCTCACTCAAGTAAGAGAGCGATAGGTAGACTGGCAGGCATGACAGGAAGATACCAAATAATAATACAAACTTAGCTGTTCACGGTAATATTGGGCCAGTAATGTTTCTAGGGTCCATTTAGTAAGCAGAACAAAATTCAAATAATAATATAAAGTAGCTGCTCGCTAGTGAACGGCAAGTTACCACCTGCCTCAGTTGCTTTACCACCTGAACGGTTGAAATGTACACCTACCGTGTGCACCATGTAGTAGCATGGTGAAATCAGTATGTATGTGGAGTGAATAGGATGGAAGATGGTAGTTAAACGAGACGTTAGTACCCCACCTCTCTTCACAAATGACTGCTCACAGCAATGTCGCCCCTAGCCATGCGCCATATTATGGGGGCATCTAGTGTTTATTTTTCAGTAACAGTATACTTTATTAGTTTATACTTTAACAGTGTAAATTATTACTTTAAAATAATTTCTGCACGAGGACCACATTCTGATGTATGAATTATTTTAATGACTACAGTCCCGACTGATGGTAAACAAATTAGATTTTTATCCGCTTTGTGTACCACATAACAATGCACCATGCATGTGATATAATCCAGTGGTCTACAATGGCAGCGGTATAGCACCACAGCCTCGTCGAAATTTTATTAACAAGGGATATGAAGTCGGTTAAAACGTTAGTCCTTAGCTTGGAAAATTTCATATTGTTAATTCAACAGATGATAAGCTTACAGAAAAATCCCATTAGGTATTCTTCATACCATACACTGAACGCATTCGTTTTATTTGAATATTATATCTGAATGATATTTATATTATAGGTATCGTTTGTATTGAAAAAATGTTTAGTCAATAAGTTAGGAGTTTTGAAAAGTGAATAATGTTTCAGCTTTTTTTAAAAAACACCGTAGTTTTTGTCATCCACGTTGTTGTATGTATGTATACATGCTGAATATAATTATATCCTCTTTTGTCTTCTATTTTTAACATATACTTTGAGCTTTTTCTTTTTCCGCTTTCAGCTTTTTCTATCCCAGGGTCTATCCTAGGGTTGACTGATGGACAATGCAATTAGGCATTAAGTTATACCCTTTGTTCTCTATTCTACGAAGTGACATGAATAAATAAAATTTTCAATTCAAAAAAGTTATGTGTATTATTCAAACAATACCTAAATGATGTTTTCCTTAGAAACTTCCGTTACTTCAATTAAAATACTATTGTTACTTCATGCATAAATTTACTTGTTATTAAGGAATATTCTCAAGAACAAAATTATTTTCGAGAGAAAACTATTTCCGTGAATATTTTTTTCCTTGTAACAACAAGGATTCCACTTGAATAAAATGAACAACTTGAACATTTTAAGTGGGGTGTGTACATTGCGCAGAATTAGCTCGTTCCTGCAGTGGACCGTATTGTATATCAGCAATAATACTCTAAGCCGTAAGCTATGATACGTTTATGAAAGACTCAATTGTGATTATATCTCGTTATATCACTACAATAGGGTGGGTAATTTTTAACTGAAATTAAATATTTGTGTGTATGACTATCTTTGTTTGTTCTCGCGTTTCTCCGAAACTACTGATCAGATTTTAGCTATTCTTTTGTTAGTTGATTATTTAGGCCAACTTAGGAAACTGTACCAATTTTTCTTAACTGGTTCCGTAGTTTCCGAAATATGGACTAGAATGTAATACCTAGATTGTTTCAATATATTATTTAATATTTTTTGTTTTGAAGTCGAATTAAGTTATTTAAATTACTTTTATGGATATAATAAATCCAAATGGTAGTATAGTTTCGCTATATTTCAATAATGCCGTGCAAACTCAGTACCGCCAAACAAAAATTTAGAAGCCCGTGAAATGATCATGGTGTATTGGTGACCACACCTTAGTATTAACCATGTCAATCAATAATATGATAGAAAAATGTTTATCTTCAGGTCTTTATTTATTTGTCTAAACTGGTAAACACTTCTATGGACTTATTTTTTTAACGACCTAACTCACTTGTTCGGCTACAAATAAAGTTAAATCCGCTCAGTCTTCTAGCGACAGAAAATGATCAACACAAAACGTTTGTGTGAGGTACTCAAATATGAAAAAATTATAAAACATCTGATGACCACGAGCGATAACTGTTTCGAATGCAATTATTATCACTTAATGGAAAGTAAGTATTTGAAGCGAAAAATTACTTTGGAATATTAATAAAATTGGCCCATATTACTGGAAATTTGAATTATATTCTTTTTGGTACGACATACATACATATAACAAGGAAGGTCTCTCATCACTGCGTAGAACATATTCCACTCCAATGCTCCAAACATTTCCAGATTATTAGAGGGATTAGTGACGAAAATAAGTGGCAGAGTTTTAATAGCCGCTACAAGGCCTCCCATGTGTTAAAGACTGATATCTACGTGAACCGAGATTTAGGACGTAACTTTCCTCTCAATGCACAATAGCGCTTAAGAAATTTTTGCTACTAGTCAACCATTCACTTACCAATCGCAGAGGTGTTTAATTTAGTCGAAAACTTACAGTCTACGCAAGTCGAGCTACGCCGAGCTACGATGGGCTACGCGACTACGAACGCTACGTATTGCTCGCAGCTACATGCCCTGGCTTTGCGTAGACGGTAAAATTATGACTATTACCTAAATGCAAAATTCATGAATTTATTTACGCCATTTTATCAAAAAAATCCAATCAAGGTCTCAATCTATCGATTAATACAATTTACCATATTCTTTAGTGCAATAACTAAAACAGTCAAAATGAATGATTGACCTTTTAACAGAATCTCCACAGTAAATTCTATCTGTAATCCCACGGGATATATTTCCGGGATAAAAAGTACCTTATGGATATTCCTGGAATATAAGTTACAAACATGAAAAGTATCGTCTGATTGTATTCAGTGGTTTCCGCACAAACAGACAGATAATAACTCCAAAAAAATGTTTTGATGTGTCGATGACAAAGGTAAAAAAAATATTTTATGTAAGTTCTAATTATATATCTATTTAATGTAGTATATATGTATATGTACTACATTAAATTGAAATGCAGTATATTTAAAGTAATTTATATTTTCTTCTGCGTTCTAAGAAGCTAGAAGCAACGAGAATGCTTTTGTATATTTTGCTCGTTTATAGAAGTTATAATAAGCTATTTTCTCGGAAGTGCAATGTCGCAGTATAAAATATTTCCGATAAGTGTTATTACGTATACATTTTATCTCTTTGCCACTTTATACTGAGAATTAAACAAACATTCTACAGATACTCGTATTATGTTATTTTTTATGCTAATAGTCAACAAATGAGTGAGCTATATAAGAAGTGGTCATTGTCACCCACCGATTAGTAATACTGAAAGCATTATCACAGCCTCCCTGCTATGAAAACGGATAATGAATCCAATTTACTCATATTATTAAATTGAACCAAAGGATATTATGCGTGTTATGTTTTGTCAATATTATTGAAACAATACTACGATTCTTTTAAATATCCATCTTACTGTGGCTTCAAATCCAATGATACGTTTATGCGATTACATCTTTTCTTGGTAAATTAAAAAATAATTATGTCATGAATATTGTTTGAAATTTGAATTATGGAATTTAAAATATTACAAATTAATAGATGTATTTTTTGGTGTATTAGTATATTTTATGTACACGTTTTTCTTTAACAGAACTCGTTAAAGAAAAACTTTTACATAATATGTTGATATACCCAATTTTTAAGCATGGCTCGTTGCTTTCTTTTGTTTATTACGAGTACTATATTTATATTTGTGCTTTGGAAATACTGACGGGTTTTAGTGTTTTTAATAAAAAAAGCTTTTTTTTAATTTCAGTATGTTTGAAGTGGCCTGTTCGATACCGTAATCACATAGAGGTGTATAATCTTAGATATACAACAAACTATTTAATATATCTGTGTAAAAATTTTCTAAAATCTCAAATATATGTTTTCTTCCTAGGTGATTACGGTCATTTCGATAAACACTCGTTTTATTAAACAGACGAACATAATCCAATCCAAATCGAGATTCTAATACGACATTGAATTTGTTTCTTCGTTTGACATCTATCAGACGTATTGTTAGTCCCTTGTGACCCCTATATCAAAAGTTATTTGCAGTACTTTTTTACTATATTCTCTTTCTAATACAACGAGCATTATCACGCAAATGTTGAAGGAACTCAGTCCATTCAATAAAGCTTTGCGTTAGTAAAATCCTGCACATGTTCCTAACGGTTGTTTGCAGACTGACTTTAACATGTAAGCTTTAACTAACTTGACGTGTTGCAACTATTTGTAACTTTCGCCTTCCTAAATTTATTTTCTTCTGTTGTTAACCGACTTCAAAAAAATAAAGAGTGTCTCAAATCGACTATATTTTTTATGTATCTTACTGAATACATTTTTAGTGGGTTGAAATGAAATGAAATGAAATATTTATTTGTAGAAATGTGGTTACATTATCATGGAATCATTTTAAAGCCTCTCACATTTGCCATATTATGGCGTACAAATCGGTTATCATCATATTAAAGAGATTATATATTACACATTTATACATAAAGTTTTAGTTAAAAGTCTACCAGTGCATAATCAAGATTTTTTTAACTTTATATTTCTTTAAAATAATATAAGAGTTTACTAACATCTATGTATTTACTATATTTTAGAATGGAGCTATTAGCTATCAATTATTTGACCATCCACGTACTGATTTGGAACGACGTTTTATTGAGAATCAACGGAGTACTCGAAAACGCAAGCGGTATAATTAAAAATTGCATACATCGACTCATAATACGACGTCTGAGTCAGGATAACAAACGAATAATACAAGTTCAAACGTCCTTTAAACACCATGAGTACACACACAAATTTGACCCTTTTAACGCAGTTGAGAGAGACGATATTTGTATATGGTTAATAGGGCGCTTATCAATAAAATTGTGTTACTGTGTTAGGTGAAAAGGATGTCATTAATCATGGTTCTGAGTGTGCGAAAGAGAAGTAAGATGGATTGGTTGATCGACAAGTCGAATTAAGGTTGTTAGTGGATTGCTTTTAAGTTTTGTTTTGTTTTTGTTTTCAAATCAAGCTCAAGTTCAGGTTTAAATGGTGGATAATTTGAGGAAACATATCGTGAGTTTACAAATTATCCGGATTCATAATAATAATGGATTTGTGAATGACAAACACCGACTTCAATGGAACACGCATTAAGTAATTGCTAATTGTTGGTGACAGCGCAAAAACTACTGGTCAGCTGATGTTGTTCAAATTTTAATGAAACTAAATGACAAGTACCTACTATAACACATGACACACAATGACAAGTATTATAAAAAAAAATCATCAAAATCGGTATCCTCAATAAAAAGTTTGTGAACTTGAAAGTTTGTAACATATATAAAAAAATATTATCGAATTGAGAATCCCTTTAATTTTATGAAATCGAAACAATATACAGAACCCGGGTAACAAACCATGAGATGAACCGAATTCGTAATTAAATTTAAATTTGACAAATTATGGGCTTGGTGTCCGTTTTTATAATAAGATTCCAGATTCGATTAGGGAATTACCTGTTGAAAAGTTTAAGCAGCACGTGAAAGCACAGCTCGTAGATAAAGGTTACTATAACATAGATGAATACATTAATGATAAGGACGCTTGGAAACAATACTGC
Source organism: Carystus phorcus (assembly GCA_018248895.1). Lineage (NCBI taxonomy): Eukaryota > Metazoa > Arthropoda > Insecta > Lepidoptera > Hesperiidae > Carystus > Carystus phorcus. The sequence goes on from DWJN01003029.1 coordinate 9,201, forward strand.
CGTATCGGGCTCCGCAAAGGCTAGTGATAGTATATAATGTGTATTTTATTCATTTGTTAAAAAGATGTGTTGAGGAGTTTCTTTCGCGGTTTCTACTTCTCGATATAAAAGCACCTTTCCGAAACGGTGGTAGAATCAAAAAATGACGTGCATAAGTGCATTGAAATAATACCTATATGAATAAATGATTTTTGAATTTGAATTTGAAATTGAAAAAAAAGATGAGAGTTTCCATGGCGATTCTTAACGATGAACGGCTCGAAGATTTTCAAGACGATTCTGGTATTTAAAGATCAGGCAACAGGCACATGGATGAAGGAAACTACCACAGATCAGATAAAAAAAAGATTTAGATAATTGAACCTAAACAGAAGACTTATAACTTGTAGTCTTTGAACTACTGACTATGGCAAACCTCAAGTGCGTGCGTTGTGAAATGTAATTATAAAGTAATATATAAACGTTATTTTTTGTCAGTTAATATGATTTCTTGTTTGCAGGTAGCCGCGACGGAACAAAAGACAATAATAGAAGAGGCGCAGCGAGCGCGCGCGAGGAATCTTATCACCCCCTGGATACCGCGGCTCTTCAGGCGAGATTCCACCTCCATACCGCCGGAAGGTATTTATTACAACATACCGTTAAAATTATAATATTAATGGCTTCTAGGATTGATAGTATAATCCTTGACCGAAGCCCTGTCACCAAGACACGTGGTATCTCTAGCCTCATAATCTATAAGCAAAAACTTAGGACTCATTTTTACAAAAATTACGCGAACGGAGGAGTAGGAAATTTGGCACACTTATAGTTTATATGTAGGAGAAGTGTAGAACGCTAATATTTTTCAATAATATTGCTTATAAAGTGCATTAAATAAAAAAATAAAACATTACACACATTGCCATTCATTTGATAGATAGTTACACACACTCTCAAAAACATTTGAAAGGAATCGAATCGGACATTCATTGTTTAGATTACATCTTCGAAATAATTTCGAACGATTAGAAACCTTTTGGCACCTGCGTATTAAATTCGCGCTGAAGAAATATGATGCAGTACTCAATTATGCACCACGAGCTGAGGAATTGGAACGATGAACGAGAAAGATTGGAATACTCAAAGCTGTCTTAACTCAATTCAACATATTTTTCCATTACAGGCATAATCGACCAAGGGTGGAGGTATACACATTCAAATACAAGGTAATTCTATTATTGAAGTTACTAAAAAGCTGTTTCTGTGTTGTGAAATTGTTCTGCAATGTTTAAAAAACCCTTAATATCTGCTATACTTGTTAATGTATTAGAAGTTGTATGTATTTTAAGTGAAATTATTTCCTAACTTTCAAAATATCATTGTAAACACTGTTTACAGCGCTTGGCAACCAGATGAGGTAATAGAGTACGAAGACGACTTCGTGATAACTTCGTTACGTTCATCGGTCTCGTGTCCCGCACCGGAGCCCCGACTGAGGGAGCTCTCCCAACGAGCCTCCGACACGGATAGCCACGATGAACTAGCAAGGCGGTCTAAGAATTCTGCGTGAGTGTTTTTTGTTACTTCTTTATTCAGTAACATTAATATTGTGCAATGAATAAAATGGTGGTGTTAGATACTACCCTGGGAAACTCCTTAAAAGTATAGGTTAGTATAAACCAAAATTAAGAGATATTTAATTGAGATATAACTCAGATATATCTTCTCTTTTGAGTATTCTAAAGTAATAATGAAATTTTGTTTAAAAATATATATGGACGTTTATTAGAAACTGCAGCAATACTATTGTTGCCGCTGGCTAGTTTCTTTATTTGGATAGCTACGTGGAAGAGAGATATATAGTCCTTCACACATTTCAGGTATTTTCAGTTTGAATTAAATGTTCCGTTAGCTTCATATAATTTTATGATATTAAAATATGTGGGTGCGAAACAGGTGCCTCAAGGCACTCCAAATGGTAAAGTATGTTGATCATTACGTGCAGTTGTTTGATATTTATTTATTACATGGTAGACAAGTTTAATAAGCTTTGTGATACAAAATTTAACAATTTCTTTATTATGATCAGTGTTGCCTAACTATCGATTGTCTATCGATATATTGTCAATACTATCAAGACCTCTAAAACTAGTCATACTATTGATAGTATCGCTACTATGTACGATTATCTTCAATAGTGGTTCATACAATTGATATTACCGATAATAATTTTAGATAACTATCGACAATGGAAAACTGTCGATACTATCTTAGTGTTGACCACTATTACAGTCCAACGTAAATCTATTATTACTATCGATAGTATGTCTAGTTTTCGAGGTCAACTATTAATAGCTAAACTATCGATAGTTAGGCATCGTAAATTATGATCGCTAGTGTTAATATCTTTTAACATTTCAATCGGAAACAGTTTTGACGAGATGCCAAGACGGGCGAAGGCTTCCACGTGAGTTGTTTTAACTAAGAGTTTGTCTTGACGATGTTGTTTGGAATTTTGCTAGAATGAGTAGTTAGGGAACTGATATAGTGCCTTGGGAAACTCCAGCGTTCACGTCTAATTTATTGCGTTGTATATGCAGTCGGAAACGATACATAAGTTTGTTTGTCTTTGTTAGAAATTATGTGTGTTTTAATAGTGACGCGCTTTTTCTCGTTGACAGTAAGGATAGTATGAAAAATAATGACAATTGAAAAATAACCAACAAATGGTTACCTATTGATAAAAATTATAGACTATTACAATTCTCTCATAGGCCTTATAGTTAATTTGATTAAAAACCTTTCACGCACAAATTAAAAAGCTTTGCGCGAGTAACATAGCTGAATATGTCGGAATTTTTCACTTCATATAAAACTTCTGCTCAAACGTTAATAATGTATTATTTTGCTTTAGAAAACAGAATGCAAAGTTGATTAATATATAGGGAATTTAGATCAAGACGGACAAACGCTTATATCGCTTCTATTGCAACCGAACTATGTGTGTTTCTAGCAAGTGTGCCCAGTGTTATGTATTTAGTTGATTGTTGCATCTCGAAATTTTGTGATTTTGTGTATATATTATGTGTGCATATGTTTAGCTATACAATTATTATCATATCGTTAACTGATTTTAAACTATGATCGAGTGATTGCAAATGCTTGTGTGTATTTTCTATAATAGTTGTGTGAAAGCTTAGTTTTTTTAAATATGATTGTTTGTAGATATTAGATGATTGTACATAATATATTTTTTAAATTTACAGAAAACTAATTGCATACTTACAGTAATGCATATAAAAGATGACCTAATATACTACCTTGAGACACCCCGGAACGAATATTTTTTTCTAAACAATGTTTTGTGTTTCTTTTCTTACTTAACATTTTGGTAATTTAAGTATTTAACATTTTATACATATATAGTGTTAATCTACAATATTTAGCATTCGAGTTTCTATCTGAAATACATGTCAATAGAGTCGAAAGCTATACTTTGATCAATAAATTAATCTTGGATTCAACAAATAATAAAATACTACACATTTATACCAAGGACTGTTATGGAATATATTAACTCTGAAAGTCCTTGGAATCTTAACTATTTACACATTATTGTACTCAAAGTAAAAAAACATTTTTTCTTTTACGTTCGTAATTTCTATTAGAGTAAGTATTATATTAGAGAATGACTTGCCTCGTATTAAATTGTTTAAATATACTACGACTTTTCTGAGTTAGTAGGAATCTTTGTATGGGATTTTTGAAATTAGAAATAGTTAAGCTAGTTATCTCCTTCGGTCTATTAATTCATCTTTGTAATAAGAAGTTAAAATTTTAATCTTAACTAATTTATAAAAATCTCTGTCAATTGAGTGACACTGATATAGACTGAACATTTTTTGCAAATTGATTATATTTCGTCAAACGAAATATTATGAGGGTAGTTAGTGTGGAACAGGGAAGGTGGGTATCACAAGTTGTTATAAGGGGGCGCTATTGTATTTTGTGACATCATGTGGTATGAAGACATTGTTATTTTCATTAATACAAGCATTGATTAGTTCAATTTCACATAATTTATTGAAATGATACACATATTTCACAAATAACTTTTTAATGCGTTTGAATATAAAAATGTTATGTAAGGTTAGGTTAGTTTAAGCGTCATATAACCTATGCGGGGACCCCTGAGAATACACTGGGGCCCTTTGTAACGGATTTAAAAAAAGGAAAGTTTTTTAAGTTTATTTGTTTGTTTGACTCAGCCATTTCTTAAGCGATTTGGATAAATCTTTTTTTTTTATTCAAAGGATACATACAAAATTGATATACGTCCAATACGAGCTTTAAAATAGGCAATAGGGTTCCGTAGTCATAGGTACATACTTTGATTTTATCAATTTGTGTAAGAATCAAAGAAACGTTTTAAGTTGATAATATGTTTTGAATTATGTGGATTAATTTTTAATACCGAAGCAACTGATTTTTGTTTTTTTATTTTTCTCACTTCTATTGTTTTATAAATTGTATATTTTGAAGGTGAATCAGCATGGTGGAGTATGCTCTAGAATTCCTCAGGTGATGATAGATCTGTGCCCGTTAATGTGTTGATGCCAGTTTGAGGGTATCTATTGCCTTGGGGGGCCTCGGGGACGTGCCCCTTGAGGCCCTAGTATAAAAACAGAACTCTTTAGGTTTCAACATATACTATCACTAACTGATGTATCTGATCGTATTGTGAATGTAAACCGTTCTGAAATACGTTTAGACATATAAAAAGTTTCATCTAAAAAGATCCAACCATTTAGGAGTTCAGTGAGACACACACGATCAGAATTAATGTATATATATACTGTAAATCAATATTTGTCTGTTTGTCTTTAAGCACTCTGAAATGTTTATGACAGAACACTGAAGAAACATGCAAGCAAACAAACATTGATTTTTTATATCCGCAACAGACGTGAATAACTTTAACAAGTCGAAAATGCAGATTTTCAATGCAGCCATTTTTAAGTTTAAGTTTCATCTGTAAATTCTGATTTTATGTTAATAAATACTTTTTTATCTGAATGTATT